>LRSR01010088.1:0-38129 GCA_001579985.1 Hypsibius dujardini | reverse complement strand
CAACCGCTCCCGCTCCCGCCGCCCCCCTTCAGGTCGCACAAGCCTCTCTGGCATCCGCACTTAATTCCCTACCTAAAAGCAGTGTCTTGAAGAAAAAATAGTAAACGCCGCGAAAACAATCGGAGGGAAACTTCTTGCTGGAACTGTAGCAGCCGGAGGTATTGCAGTTGGTGCCGTTATAGCGGATGCTGCTCTGGACTCACGTAAGCGCGACCACTATTCCTACAAATACAAGACCGGTCTACATGAAGAAGATCGAGTCATTCTTCACCGCTACTGGGATGAGTGATTTTGTGAAAACCGTTGCTACAAATGCTGGACCAAATTTAAATTCGTTCAAACATGTCCGAACGAGAAGTCAATATGATCAGCAAAGGAAGTGGCCAGTCAATTCAAGTTTTGATTGTCATTGTGGTGTTACGGGTGGGATTTTTGTTTGTTCCGGTGCGGTCGCTTTGGTTGTCTTTGATTGGAAAGTGCTGAAACGCATTCGTATGAGTAAGAAAATGAAATATTGTTTATCCGTCTGTCTGTCCGTCCATCCGTCCATCCGTCTATGCGTCTATTAACCTGTCTGTTTGCCGGTCCGTCCGCCTATCCATCCGTCTGTCCGTCTGTCTGTCCGTCTGTCTGTCCGTCCGGCTGTCATAATGGAGTACAAAAAGTGTGTTTTGATTGCATTAACTACACCAGATGCGCCCATAGACGGTCAAACGGGGTCGGAGTGCACCGAGATGGAGCGCTTCACTTTCAAATAAGGATCAGATACTCGCTTTTTGAGACAACGGAAATCACATCAAATATGCCGAAACCGTATTATTAAAATTGAGGAAATCAAACCTTTTATTTTTCAATGCAGAATTTTCAGCAGATGCAAACGGATCGGATCGTATAAAAGGAATCTATAATGTATGCGTCGTTCCAGTGTTTTGATGAGCTGTCGTTAGTCTTCGCTCGTATAATACTATGTTCACGTCTTTGGGTGTAGCGGTGCATTTTTTTATTCTGGTGCTGTTGACGAAATGTTTTGCACTAAAGCTTATAACCCTAAAATTCAACCTGACTTTCCACATTGCCATTTGCTCTCAAATTTTGTTATGGTCATTTTTGTATGGAATTATTTATGACGCCATAAAAAAACAACTTTGTTTTAGATCAGTTTTGTAGTTTTGTAGGGGCATCTATAAAACATGGTAGTTGTAGTTTGTAGTTTGTAGCTTGTAGTTTTCTTTAATATTTAGTAGTTTTGTAGTTATAGTTTTCAGTTTTAGTTTTTATTAAGTAGTTACGTAGTCGTTCTTTCGGATTGTAGTTTTTAATTTGTATTTAGAATGCAAATGTTATTTTTAATTAAAATGATTTATTCCCTGAGCATGGAAGATATAAATTGACCTTGCTGAATCTTGACCCACAGTGGCATTATACACTACAGTATCATTACGCACATCGCTGTGCTGATACCTTTCTGTTTCAGGCTTGTCCGCAAGTGTTTCTCGTCGACTCCCTAACTGGATGTTTTTTAATTTTTTGAGTGTGCATTTCTTAACATTAAGCTATTTGTTTACATTTATTATCAATCATTACATACTGTATAGCAATCATTAAGCTTTGTAATAAAAAACTGTATTCGTGGTCACTGTGATATAAGATTACATCTCTTTTTATGAACCGCTAAAAAAATCACAACGAAGTACGTACAAATTATATACTACAAATAAAAATTACAACTAAGTACCTTCGAAATAAAACTATATTTGAAAAGTATCACTAAGTAACCATGAACTTTTACTGAAAAATGCAACTACAAAACTACTAACTACAGCCACCATATCTTATACAAACCCATCATGTTAGCTTCTTTTTTTCATTTTTGCGCCAAACCGAAAACAATGCCTTCTCATTTACTAATTAAGCTCTGATTTCACCTCAATAACAATTTTTCAGTTTCGCTATATGTATTGCTTAATTTTTCTTATAAAATTTTTTGGCAAAAAGAAACTACAGACACTGGCTGTTGCAGCCTCTTGTTGATCCTATACAGAGTATGAAACACGGCTCCGTGGTACGGGCACTATACCGGATGGAGCATACATGCATTGGGTAAAGAGAAGGGAAAATTAAACAGCGTTTTCTCTTGCACACTTACTCACAGACACACACAGAAAGCTTGCCAAAAAGTTTTCGCGTATGCCCTGTATTTGACTGTGTGTATTTCTGTCACAAAAGGGACTCGTAGCAGGAGGGTATGAAGCAGGCCATCTGCCACTGTGGCAGTTTGTCCGTTATGGCAATGAGTGGCAAGACTCGCCATCCCACCACATGAAGCCCGCAACAGGGTGTAAATAGATAAAGATCTAATGATCAATTACGGATACCGCAGATGAAATTTCACTCATTCTCCTCTTTGCAGAATATATTCCTTCTTCATATCACAGAAAGACAAAGCAGCACAGTATAAAATTTATCAACACAGTAAACTCAAGGACACGGACCAATCGGAATGAGGCGCAGGGTGTGGCCTCTCTTTCGGTTAATTTCTTACGCTACTGCCTGACGTAAGGGGCAATGGGCCTTAAGTTTCGCCGTAAGAACGGAGTAAGAAAATGTTAGTAGTTTCCTTGAAATTTTCTGCTCTTGCGCTTGACGCCCATATCCTTATGCCGTGTACTTAAACATCCAGTTGTAAGCGTTCATTTAGCGGGCCTTACGCCTAAATTTATGTTACGCTTACGCCGGTTTGCTATCAACGTCTCTAATATATTTATTAAAACGGTACCTCGACTATCTCTTACACGGGTGGATTTTGAGATGAAATACAATTCCAACATCTTTGCTGTTGTTGCTTCGTTGGCAACATTGACGGATCGCGACGTTGGAACATACTTGGTAAGCAAATGCAATAGCGATAATAAGTTTTTGGTGGGTTGAAATTGATTTTACTTCAAAATATTTTATTGATATTTCACCCGTTATATTAATGAAAATGTTATATTAAAAATGTTCCGAGAGTATTAAAGATATAGTGTTTAAAAGTTTTTAAATAATTAAACAGGTGTTCAATTTTTTTTTAATCATTTACGAGGAAATACTAAACGTTAATTCCAGCTCGGCAAACGAACACGTGAAGCGCGTTGTGAGCAACCACTGCTGCCTCAATGAGTTATACGTTGAAGATTGCTTGTGAGCAACCACTGGGGGGTTGCTTGTGAGCAACCACTGGGGGGTTGCTCGTGACCAACCACCCGGTGGTTGCTCATGAGCAATCTCCCAGTTAGTGTTGCCTAATTTTATTTAAAACTAGCAATCAATGCAATCGATGGAGAGACCGAGGAGCTAAGGCACAGCAAAATAAACAAAATTTAGACTGATTTACTCACAAACCATCTAAGTATTTATACTAGGTAGTATTTTATACTAGGCCGAAAGATGAAGAGGCAGAGAGACAAACACAGACCGAAAACAAAAACAGGGAAATAATCAGAGAAATGCAGTAAGAGATGCAAATAAATAGACAAGCCGGCATGAAGACAGACGGATAGGCGTACAATAAAAATGATGTAAATTAAAATTAAAGGTCGGATGTAAGGAATTCTCAACCAAGGCTGCTAACAATTTACGCGATCTGTCATCCCATTTGACGGTCTGGCCTTCTGTTTGTCTCTCTGTCTGCGTGTCTGTGTGTGTGTTTTTCTTTGTGTCTTTTCCTGTCTCATAATCTCTGAGATTTCCAGGAATCTTCCGTCTATCCAGTAAAGAGTTTTAAGAAAGCGAATATATTAGAGATCCATGTTCCATTTGTTTCTACTCGGCTCTCCGTATTTTTTTCGAGACGAAGCACAGCTCCCTTACATATAGTAAAATTTTCGTATTACGAGTTCATTATTGTAATCGCTTATTCCTAACGATAACACCGAGCCGAAATAGGTATTGAGGTTTTATAAAGCTCTTTACTGAACACATCAAAAAATAATTTTAGTAAATTTTTGGAACCATAAATAGTGACTGTTAGGGTGTTGCACATACACACGAGCGATTTCAAATCGCGCGCGCCGGAATCGCGGGAAACCCGTAATAGACTTGACTGCGAACCTTTCTCTCTCTCTCTCTAGTCATTAAAGTAAAAAGGTGACCAAACCTATTACCCTATTTGACACCTTTTATATTGGGACTTCAAATTTGTCCAGAGCAAGTTTGAAAAGATGGATGAACAAATTGTCGATTTCAATAGTTTGGTTAAGCGAAAATACTTATATTGTTGCATTAATGGCTTAAGTATTGCAAACAATCAAGCAAAATCTCGTTCCACGGTAATATTTGTCACTCGGAAAAAGCGCCCTCATCTCACCATCCGATATGGCGAAGCACCGTAATGTTAAAATACATATGCAGCAAGTTATTGTAGCCGATGTGACAAGGAATGTGAATAAGAATTTATAATTCTGCAGCGAAACGATCCATTCGAGCACTAAAAACTGAGAGTATTTACATCGAATTCAAATATTTAAATCGATTTATAATTATGGAGCTGAAATATTTTAAATTGATTTGAAATCTATGTAAGTGGTTGCTCACCAACAACCCCCCAATAGTTGCTCACGAGCAACCCCTCAATGGTTGCTCACGAGTAACTCCTCAGTGGTTGCTCACGAGTAACCCCCAGTGGCTGCTCACGAGCAACCCTCCAGTGGTTGCTCATGAACAACCCCCAGTGACTGTTCACGAGCAACCTCCAGCATCGTGCTCCTTGACGCACGAACAACCGCCAGCTGTTACATAAACCAAACGCTAAAAACTAGTCACAATTCTGTACCAGTGTTCGAGCTCCCTCTCATTTTTAAAGATTGATCCGGGATTTCAAAATGGAACCTACCATCGTAAATACTTTTGCGAATCGGGAGTCGAATCGGCATTAAAGACAGGAAACCTAGGCAAAACCATCTATGAAAAATCCGGATGCGGACACTCTCCGATTGCGCGCCAGACGGTATCGGTTATTCCAAATATGCCAGGATGGAGTCAAACTTCGGATAACGAAGCTCCTGCCCAAATCACAGCTAAGATGACAGTACTAACTGTTTTTACACTGTGCCAAAAAAACAGGTACTTTAATAACTAAGAGCATACAATTCTGTAGTGAGCCCTTTGCCACTTCTGAATGAGATAGCAAAAAATGAGGTTATAAATATCTGTCTGTCTGTCTGCTAAATTGCCTGCCTGCCTGTTTGTCTGTCTCTGACGGTTTCTCTTCCTGTCAAGCTGTCAGACTTCCTCTTTGTCTACCTGTCTGCCTGTTTGCCCATCTATTTGTCAGTCTGTCTGTCTGCTTAAATGCCAGCTTGTTTCTTTTTCTGTCTGTTATTCCGTCTGATTGTCTGCCTGTCTGCCTGTTTGTTTGTCTGCCTGTCAGTCAATCTGTTTGCTTGCCTGTTTATCTACTTATCTGCTGGTGTACTTGATTGTTTGTCTGTTTTTCTGTCAGTCTGTTTGTCTGTTTGTCTGTCTCCATGTCGGTCTCCACATCTGTCTGTTTGCCTCCATGCTTTTCTGCTTTTCTATCTGTATGTCTGCTTGTTTGTTGCATTTGTAACTCTCTGTTTGCCTGTTTGTTTGTTTGTCTGCTTGTTTGTTTGTTTGTCTTTTTGCCGTTTTTTCTCTGTTTGTTTGTCTTTTTATATTTCTGTTTACTTATTGGAACTGACAAAACATTAATAATGCCCTTTTTGTGTTCGTTTGTTACTAAATTTCAAAAACCGGACCGTTTAGAATTGGTTATTTGTTGAAGCCGTTTATTTACAAACAGTTTAGGTAGAAAATGAAATTAAAAGCGTGCATGAAACCGGTTGCCATTTTTTACTTCCCGCCAAGTTTTTTGTTTACGAGCAAACAGATGTGATATTAACGAGCTTTTGTTTTAGTCTATCTACTCTGCCACTTTTGGAACAGATACTCCACCCCTGCCAACCTGTTTCGGGACTCGATGAATGGCTCTTGGGGGAGATACAAGAGTATGCCCAGTCGGGTCGCATAGATCTGACACCTCAGTCAGCCCGAGTGGACAAGCCGAGACTGACGGCAGAAAGCCGAGCCCTGCAAATCGATTTCTGCTACCCGCATTTGGGGGAATTATTCCTGAATTTTATTCCCGGCAACGGTTTGTCGGAACCCTGGTTCTACATAAATCAATCCAGGACAGGAACACCATTTCATTTCGAAGACTTTTTGTTTGATTCGATCAACATAAATCACGGTAAGAATTTTTCCATGGGGTTCAATAAAAACGTGGAGGCGTTGAGTGAAGGAATGGGCAGCCTGCGGCCCCAGTTTTTTCACAAATCCTTTGCGCCGTCATTAACAACACTCCAGAACGCTGGAATTCCGGTAATTTATCTTTCATCTCATTCATCCCTCATACCCCATATACAACCTTATGGCACTGCCAGTCTGCCCGGCTATTGCTCAATTCTGCCGTCTTCTCGTCCATCCTTTTACTCGAATACCATCCGTTTGCATCATCTGTCGATTTTTGAGTGTGCCAGATATCTATCCCCTTGATTTTTTTGCCCTTCGGTTCACCCTTACCCATCCATCCGACACTTCGTCCATCTGCCTGTCAGTTTGTCCTTCTGCCATTGCTGGTCTGCTGGTCCTCTGGGCATAAGTCTACCATTATTTTTATGTCAGCCTGCATTCCACACAGCTTCCGACTATTAATCAATATATACTGCTTTGCTGGCCATCCGGCAGATCATACCTGCTGGTTCAGGTGACTTCAGTTTCCTATTAATAATTAATTGTTGATACGAGCATTTCCAGGTCAATTGCCACATTCAGATGCCTGGAACAATTATGCTTCTTGAGGGAGGGACACTTCATTCTGTTATCAACGTCGGTGCAGGTTTGTAGTTCCGGTTTCTGTACAATATTTGTGCATGCATTCCAAATATTTCGTAGTACTAATGATTAAACTTGCAGGTGTTAGCGAGGCACGGAACTTTGTAGGACCCCGCTGGTTGCAGTTATTTCCGATCGCATTGGCAATATGGGAGAATGTAAGATTTAAACTTATGTCGTATTGTACTCGTAGTAAACGTTTGTACTTTCATGGTAAAGTGCACCGTCTACAAATCAGGAAGCAAACAACACAAAGACTCTGTCAGGTTACTCCTTGATTGGGCTGAACTCTTATTCAAGCGCCTCCAAACACCGAACGCTGAGACTGCGGCTCGCATAAACGCAGCCAGGCTTGGAAAGGCCAAATGGCTCCCAGTAAAACTGGAGTTTCGCGCAAAGTTTCCCGAAACAGCTGAAGCGGTATGATATAATATATCCCAATATTTATAGGGCCGGCAGGTTGTTATAACTAGCAGTTTTATACTGCATCTAGCTAACTTTAAAGTGTAATTACGCAAAAGAGTAGTATAACATTCTCATACATTTTGTATTTGTCAACAGAATGAAGTGGTTTGCCATGGCAATATTGCAATCGAAGATATGTTAGGAAATACGTTTGACGACTATCTTGGATCTTTTCCAAAAGGTGAGCAAATTGATTAAAGATAATTATGTTTGGACACTATTCCCATACATTTCTGGTAGCCCTTTGTGTTTTGGACTTACAGCAGCAGTTTGTCATACCGGAAAAAAACCCCCACATTGCGAAACTTGCAAAAAAGACTTCAAGAGAATTAGATCCTTCAATCAGCACGTTCGACGTTATCACTCTTTGCAAAATCAGTTCACGTGCCCATTCTGCCCTCACACCACATATCACAAAGGAAATTTGACGCGTCATAGTACTCATCACTAACCACCGAAATCGTTTCTCGAGAAATCCTGTTTTGCTAACCATCATTATGAACTACTGTAATGGAATAGATGAGAGTCCCAGGCCTAATATTTGAGAGCCAGATAACTGTACATTTTTTAATGTGTTGGAAAGGCGTGCTTGAGAACATCAACTAAGACGAAGGTCGTCAATACAAAATCCAAACAGCTCCTTTGTATCTAACGCATATTTCCTGTTTACTACTATTGCTATTAAATTGTGTTTTCCTTTTTGACGGCCCTTGAGTTAGAATGATGGCCGTCGATCTGGGTGGGGAAGCTCGGCGGATGTGTTGGCCGTTCAGTCACAAATGGCGGTCGTTGGTCCGGTCGGCGAAAGTGACGGCTTTTGCGTCAAAATGGCAGGCCGTCGGACCGAACAGGGGCCTGAATGGCGGAAAACAGTACACACCTTTGGCCAAAAAAATCGCTACGTCGCGATTTTTTTGGCCAAAGGTGTAGAGGGGCAAACAATGGGCAATAACTGAACGGACAACAAACGAACCGATGGAAGGCAACAAAAAGACAGGCAACGGATGGACAGACAACCGACGGACAGACAAGGAACGGAAGGACAACGGACAGGCCATAAACGGACGAACAGACAACGGACGAACAAACAACGAACGGGCGGGCGGGCGGACGGACGGACGGATGGACGGGCGGACGGACGAAGAGACGGACGGATGGGCGGACGGACGGACGAACGGACGGACGAACGGACGGACGGGCAGACGGACGGACGGACGGACGGGCGGACGAACGGACGAACGGACGGGCGACGAACGGGCGGACAGATGGATTGATAACAAATGGACAACGGACGGACAACGGACGGACAAACAACGGACGAACGGACGGACAGGTGGACGGACGGACGGGAGGATGGATGGGCGGATAGACGGGCGGATGGGCGGACGGACGGATAGACAACGGATGGACAACGGACGGACAACGGACGGACAAACAACGGACGGACAAACAACGGACAGACGGACGGGCGGACGGACAACAGACGGGCGGACAACAGACAGACGGAAGGACGGGTGGACGGGCGGACGGAAAACAGACGGACGGATGGACGGACGGACAACTAACAGACAGGCAGCGGACGGACAAGCAACAAGCGGACTGACAGAACAGACGGGAGGGGAGGGGTAAAATAGCCATGGAGCTATTGGGCCCTAGGGAGGGGTAAAATAGCGGGGGTGTTATTGGGCCCCTCGTTGTGTATTCAGGGAGGGGTAAAATAGCCGGGGAATCTATTCGGCCCCAAAAGGGGGGGTAAAATAGCCACTCCGTTAAATTTTGTAGCTCCGAATGTGTGAATCCGATTTTGTGAAGAACAGAGAGAGAAATAGGGGGGTTGCTACAACCGCAAACATCGGGTATCATGGTGCGCCAAGAGGGCAAAACGTTGCCCGGCATCAGCTGATACTGATTGATTGATTTCATCACTCCTGTGAAGCACATCCTCGTCCTGTCTTTTTTATCGGCAATCCACCAGCGCGAGATATATTTATCACCGAGAAAATTAGTCATTTAGCCGATTGATTATTATTGGCTGTTTTCCTTTTCCAAGTTCGATTTGAATTTCTTCACCCTTTTCTCCGCGACTATTTTGATCGTGCTACATCTCCAATATGTCCTCAGGAATTGTTGTAGCTGGTTTGGCCATGGCAGCTGTCGGCTTCGCTGGTAATGCCATCGCAGCGCTTCACTTGATTGGCCGATTGGCCTACCAGTTTTACCACGTACACCGAAAAGACGGCTTGATTGATTACTCGCGTTGTTTTTCCGTTTCCCTTTATCTCCGCTTCATTTGGACGCAGTATACGTCTAGTGCGTTGCTATTGCAGGTCGATATCTTTCCAAGCATGGAAAGCCACTCATGCAGAAGATTCAGGTGCAACTGCCGGCAATGGACGCAGCCAGCTTCGCCAACAGCAAGTACTACAAAGGCGGCTTCGATCAGAAAATGGATAAACGAGAAGCCAGCCTGATTCTCGGCGTGAGGTTCGTTTTTTGTCACCTTGTCAATTTTTTTTTCAATTTTCCAGTTGCAGAAGTTATCGATTGTTGTTTTACAGTCCATCGGCGCACAGGAGTAAGATAAAGGAAGCCCACAAACGGATCATGGTATTAAATCATCCTGATAAAGGTACGCCTATTCGATGCATTGATTGATTGGTGTGTCATTGGAGCGACGCCTGTGCTGCAAATAGATCAATCAACTGCAGCTGCGCTGTTCATTGGTTGATTGGCTGCATTGTGCTGTGTTGTGTATAAACGTTGCGTCTTTGCATCCAGTGCTGTTTTAACACTTTATAGTTTCCTGAACATAGATTTTGCCCACAAAAACACCGAAAATTAATTTTTGGTTGTCTCACTCCTAGATAGCTTTCCGATTTTTTGATTAAATATGTACGCCGTACGCGGCGCAGATTTTTCGTTTTCAATACGGTCACGGACCTTGCGGTATTATCATAAGGTGATTCCCCCACGGACCTTGCGGTATTATCATAAGGTGATTCCCCCACGAACCTTGCGGTATTATCATAAGGTGATTCCCCCACGAACCTTGCGGTATTATCATAAGCTGATTCCCCCACGAACCTTGCGGTATTATCATAAGGCGATTCCCCCACGAACCTTGCGGTATTATCATAAGGTGATTCCCCCACGAACTTTTAAATTGAACGCCGGGCTCGGTAAGATCGCCAGGAGAGGGATTTCTCAGCAACTATTTAAGTATGAAAGATTTACGCCGTAGGCGATTTTTTTACTGAATCCGCCAAAGTTAAAATAGCTATAAAACAATTGCAGCTACGTTAGAAAACATGAAAATTTCCATTTTGTAATTGCAATAATCTTTACCTTTTACTATACCTATCAATATACTTTCCTATTTGTCTGTTACTAGTGATATTAGCAGCAAAAATTTAGAATATTTAAATTATCTTAGCTTTTGGTTTTTTTTGTTCTTCATGTTCCTCTACTCTATTCTCCAAGCATGATGATTGGATGCTTGGAGAGTAGAGTAGAGGAACTTTGAAAAACGAAAAAGCTGAGTCGATGCTCGATTTTACTCAGCTTTTTAACTGTTCGACGTACACAAGTTTTCGCGCCATTGCTCACGAGAGAACTTTATGAAGGGAAGTCGTGAGAAATGTTCCTCAGCGTACTCAGGAAGCATTTTATGGGAGCTTGGTTCCTGAGGAATTCTCACGAATGTTTAGTGATAAAAGAGCATTGTTTGCATCAGAGTGGGCAATGGTATCGCCATCGACTGGCCCGGGCTGAAAGCCCGAAGCCAAACGGCCCAGCATACTCAATCAATTAAACTCCGTTGATTGATTAATTGAGTGTGCTGGGGCCGATGACAACTCAACTTTCAATATGAATAGCATACAAACTGAATTAAAATTCAACGGCTCGATTTTTATTTAACAAATTTCACAACAAATTGTTTTAATCGAAAATTAAAAATGTTTTATTTTGGGCTTTTAGATTAAGAATATAAATATTATATTATAGACAGCCGGATATAATATTTATATTCTGTCTTTAACTTATATATATATATATACTTGTCTATTCATTTGTAATAAAAATCCAGTTTTCGGAATACTTCAAAATATGCTTAGATATATTTAAAAAGAACTACGAATCCCCCGGTTCCATTCTATTCAGTGTCGTTATTTTTTCAGGTGGCTCCCCTTATCTTGCGGCAAAAATAAATGAAGCTAAAGATCTAATGGATAATTTGAAAAAATGAATGCGATCATAAGGCGGCGGTCTCCATGTTCCTGCGCTAGTACTGGCACTCCAAGGAACCTACGCTGTGTGCACTTCTCATGCGGTCTATTTGCAAAACGGACTTTTTGGCGAATCCCATTTTCTCAAGTCGGATTCTTCTAGTGTGATATCGTTTGAAGTGTTTCGGTGCTCATTGTTGTCGTAATATCCAGCTGAAAATAGAACCGATTCCTCTGTTTGACAACGGAATTGAGATTTGTCGGCTTTTGTTGTTCTCGAGTGAGATTTAGTAAGCATATGCCTTGGACGGACAGACAGACAGACAGACAGACAGACAGACAGACAGAGGCACATACGAATAAACTTATAGGCAAAAAACGGACAAAAAGAACCTGCGGATATATGGATAGTTGGATATACAGACAACGGACGGACTGACTGATCAGAAAGGCGGCCAGACGAATTAACGGGCAGATAGACTGGCGGACTAACAGAGGGACGAACAAACAAACGGACAGACAGGTACTGTACTGTCTCGATCATTTGGTGCTGCGTTTTAGATCCACCGTATATTATGACTTCACTGAAGCACAGTGTGTGCAGTCATAATGTACGGGTGGGTCTAAAAAGCAGCACCAAACGATCGCGACAGTACAGTAGTTGGACAGTTACGTAGAGAATTTTGGGAAAAAGTTGCTCGAGGGCGGGTTCGAACCGCCGATATCCGCATGACTCATGGGCCTTATACTGCATATAAGTACGGCGCATTAACCACTATGCTACAAGAGCAGTTACCAATACGTTGTTGATACACATTGGCTAGTATGGTGAGGATGCATATTTACTGACAGATGCTGAAACTGACATGGATTGCAGGAGCTAAGGAAACACAGACTCCGAAACAGAGACACTGACACATACATACACAGACTTTTTCCTACATATCCGTGTTTATACAGTGCTTCAGACCAGAGGCGTAACACACTTTTCGGGGGAGGGGGGTGGGTAGTTTTTCTTTTAAAAAAAATTAAAAATCGCTCCCGGGCGGCCAGATTCATTAAAGGAGGCACTCCCCCTAGTTCCCCGCCCCCGTTACGCCTCAGCTTCGGACTATACATGTGCTCTGTAAGTTTGGAATAATTGCCGGAAGAACGAGCAGCATGCCGACTGTGAGTCGTGGCTGGTTGGAGAATAGGATAAAACATTATTACTATAATGATAATTGAAGATTAATAAATCTAGTGTTTTCCCTAAATAACTTTTATAGCGCAGTCATCTTTTAAGCATATCTCTTCATGCTTAAATGACGGGAAAAGCCAGGCACTTTACAAGGTGGTCACAGTAGCTACGGATACGACAGCTAGGGCAAGTCGGTACTAGACTGCTAGCAAATCGTCTACGGGCATATATATAGGGGCATTTGTATATCTGTACCAAGCAAACGCTTTGGGTTGAATCACTACATGGGTTGAATCAGTCGGGTGGCGGAGGGCGCCACGAGTGGAAATTGTAACCAACACTCATTCAGCTTCACACACACCGTTGTCTACAATTTACACTTGTGGCGCCCTCCGCCACCCGACTGATTCAACCCATGTAGTGATTCAACCCAAAGCGTTTGCCTGGTATACTAACAAAAAGGTTCGTCCAGCGAAACATACAAACAAGGAAATTCCACCACTCTCGAAGGTGAAATCTTGCACATCCGTTAATTTTTAGTGTGCATTTACATTATGTGATGCTGTTTCCATCGAGAAAAAAAATAAAAACGTGTGGAAACAATTTTCTAAAAATAAAAATGTACTACGTAGTGGTAAATAGATGGCGCCGCCAATATTACCGTATACCGCGTCAGTTGATTGCTACATTGCTACATTAACTGCTGCGTGTGCCAGTGTTACTACTAACTGTATAGTCCTTGTCAACAACAGAAACAAACGGGTAAAATTACTGTTATATACTATACAGGGAAGTGAAAACATATTTAAGCAGTAAATAGTCGTTTGCTGGTATCAGCTCGTCCCAGTTAGTATAGTGGTAAGTATCACCGCCTGTCACGTGGTAGACCGGGGTTCGATTCCCCGACTGGGAGACTTTTTGTTCCAGACCCTCATCTGTGGGCGTATCCATATGGTTCCGTTTCTTTCAAAACGCCTGGAGATTTCAGCTCAGTTATCATTCATCAGTCTCATAGAACGCTTTTTACAGCAACAGTACCGTGAGTATAAGAGATGGTAGTGTCTAGAAACTGAAAAAAACTATGCATAGCTGGCGACTGAAATCAGCTCGTCCCAGTTAGTATAGTGGTAAGTATCACCGCCTGTCAC
Source organism: Hypsibius dujardini (assembly GCA_001579985.1). Classification (NCBI taxonomy): domain Eukaryota; kingdom Metazoa; phylum Tardigrada; class Eutardigrada; order Parachela; family Hypsibiidae; genus Hypsibius; species Hypsibius dujardini. Next base: position 24,219 of record LRSR01010088.1, on the reverse strand, counting down.
GTGGTAGACCGGGGTTCGATTCCCCGACTGGGAGACTTTTTGTTCCGGACCCTCATCTGTGGGCGTATCCATATGGTTCCGTTTCTTTCGAAACGCCTTGAGATTTCAGCTCAGTCATCAGTGTTGTAGATAGCTTTTTACGGCAACAGTGCTGTGAGTAAAAGAGATGGCAGTGTTTAAAAACTGGAAAAAAAACTATGAATGCCTCCGCTAGACAACACTGGCTATGCTAAGGAGAGTGGAGCTCCTTGACACATCAATCCTCGTACGACATGTATGTCTTAATCGAAATACAGAATCGTAAAACATAACATCGCAGAATGCAGATTCAATCATAGTTGGAGTTCTTGTTTCGGGTCGGAGAAAGGAGCGAAGTATCGGTCAATTTCAGTGTCGGGTATATCTTCTAGCCGACTGGGCTTCCACGCCGGTTTATTGTCCTTATCAACGAGTTCTGCAAAACGGTTATTAGTATTACAACAATTAGTCATATTGTAGCAAGCAATTCGGGGTTGCTTAGGGGTGGGCAAACAATTGGAGCAAACTTGCAAGTGAATGAACGTACTTGCTCTAACGCCTTCGTAGAAATCGTTCTGCCGAAGAAGTCGAAGAGCAACGCGAAGCTCCATTTTGAGGCACTCGGCGAGGTCTTTACTCTTGCCCAATTGGATCTGCCGGTGAACAATCTTCAGCGAAGTTGGACTCTGAGCAAATAGAAACACTTGTTGGCAACTCACCAAACATATTACAAATTGATCATAATTCTGACTAAAAACAATCCGTCATAAAAAATTCGTACCATTTTCGCCAGTGTGCTCAGTGTCTGCTTGGACCATTCTGTGCTGTCGTCACGTAAGTTTTTGACAATGTCTTCCATGGAGGAGCCGCCGAAAGTGTTGTCAATCCAATCAGTCTTGTTCTCCATGGAAAATTTTACGTCCTTCTGAACTTCGCTCTAAACGAAAACCCCCGTCACGAATTTACGGTCAGAAGAGAGAAACTGAGAAGGAACCTAATTATCGGCACAGGTACCTTTTTTTCAAACTTGGATAAAATATCTGCTACTGAGGCATCGTCAGGATTTTTTAAACTAATGAGATCCTTTTCGAGAAATGGAAGCTGGAATGATACATTACACAGTCGGATTTTAAAATACGTGAAACAAAGCTCTACACCTGTATAAGCTCTCTCCGTCATTGTAAGTATGTCTGTCTGTCTATCTGTCGGTTGGTCCGTCTGTTTGTTTGTCTGCCTGTTTGTCTGCCTGTTTGTCTGCCTGTTTGCCTGCCTGTTTGCCTGCCTGCCTGCCTGCCTGCCTGCCTGTCTGTCTGTCTGTCTGTCTGTCTGTCTGTCTGTCTGTCTGTCTGTCTGTCTGTCTGTCTGTCTGTCTTTCTGCCTGTCTGCTGCTTGAATTGTATACTTGATACCGATGATTGATCACTTGCCGTTCAGTCATTCACCTGGGCAGCATCAACAAAATGGGTGGCCACACCGGCAAATTTAACATCCTTTCCCACCAAACGATCGCCGGTCAGAGCCAAGTAGAGTCCCAAATTTCCCGGCAGCCGTGGAAGAAAATACGATCCACCGACGTCAGTGAGAAATCCGATCGCCGTTTCCGGCATAGCAAACATTGTCTTTTCAGTGGCTACACGGAACTTGCCGTGAACAGATATTCCCACACCCTGAGACGGAAATACGAAAGCCATGGCAGAAACAGTAATGAACATTAACAAAATTAACACTAGAGAAGTAGACGTTGCGTACTCCACCCATTGTGATCCCGTGAATCAAAGCAACATATGGTATTTTCAGCGTTCCGATCTGATGGTTAAGGATATATTCTTTTCGGAAAAATTCTCCCATCAAGTTGTCCTGACCGGGTTTCCCAGCATTATAAATGGCTGAAAAGAAAAATGTTGTTCTACAATAGACACCAGGCACAGAGAGAATCAGAGCGAGAGACAGGTAATGATGTCGATAAACAGAAAAAGAGCCAGACAGAAAAACAGGAGCCAGACAGGTAAAAGACAGACAGGAGAGACAGACAGACAAACAGGCAGACAGGCAGACATGCAGACAGGCAGACAGACAGATAGAGAGACAAACAGACAAACAGACAAGAGAGGCAGACCGACTGGAACAGTGACCACAAAAGGGAGTCAGATTAAGCCTTGTCTCACCAACAACATCCCCTCCGGCGCAAAAAGCTTTCGCTCCGGACCCTTTACAAATCACTAATTTGGTTCCGTCTGTTGTCCATTCCTGAAAAATTGAACCAGTATTAGCGGACTAAATGCAAAGATGGAGCACAATTGAACTATCACACAAACAGCAAACCCAGAATGCTTCAACGGATTAATGCCGAGAAGCGACTGCTGATTGTCTTTCCTTGTCTTGACAGTTATCACTCAGTCAATCCGTCAATCGATCAGCTACTCCGATGGTAGATCGGGCAACTGATTCATTGATTGCTCACCGAACAGGACTTAACTTAAGTCAATCGCCCAATCAATCGAACACACAAAGGGATACTTTCCGTTTACACAAAACACATGCAGCTTCGCGATTCACGCCGAGGGAGCCAAGACAAACCTTCAGCTTCTGATGCATGGAAACCACCATCGACTGATTAATCGAATTCAACGCTTTTTGCCGATTTAACAGGATCACTCCCACGGCGCCGTACTTGGAGTAAATAATTTCCTGCTCTGCCGTAGAAGCCGAAGCGGAATACTCCATTCTGCCCTGCACAAAAGCAGCAACATAAGCTAAACATGAAAAACACAATACTCACTGAAAAACTCACTGCTTGACCAGGGGAGAAAGAAAGCAGCCGAGTTAAATTCAAGGAACGTTGTTGAAGCGATCTATACAAATAAAAACAGAACAAATTATCGTGAAACAATAAAATAGAATGTCTTTTCCACAGCAAAATATCCTTTCCGCTTACTTGACTCCAATCATTTTCGTGTAGAATTAGATAAAATTTAAGAAACTTCTAATGAAATTATAGACGCCGTAATGTATTCAAGTAAAATTCAGGCGGCTGTGCAAAATAAATACTTTTATGTCAGTGAAATTTTATCGACCATGAGAAATCAGCACAGCTGATTTGATGTCTAGTCTTCCATTTCCAATTGGAAGTTGCAATAAACCCTTCCCATTTTCCAATGGAGTTTCGTGACCAGTGTGGTTTTGATGGGGTTTGAGCTGCATGCCTTTCTACTGAAACACAACAAGTCCGGAGATGACCACTAGAACTACAACCTGGCTTTCTTCGCGCACTTTTCCAGCCAGAATTACGAGAAGGTTAAGAGACCGAGTGAGTGACCGACCAAACGAGCCGCCAGAAAATGTAAGGGAAGTTTTTTTATCAGCAACAAAAATACTATCTTTCGAGGAAGAGATTCGGCGCAGAAAGGAAAGGTACACACACAAACAAACGGAATCGTCAGTCGCACGCATGCCATACGCCGAAAATCAATAGACGGACCGCGCATCTACGCAAACAAAACCGGAAGAGAGCGCGGCAGAGGAGACTTCAACAAAACTGCCATTCACACCAGAGCCCAATTAATCAACTGCAAACACGGGAAGAAATGAGATCCCGAGAGAGACTATCCTCATCATTCCTTCTTATACTTTCGGACTGCGACGGCATCCTTGCAGCGCATCGTCTGTAAGGCAAATGGGAGAACATCAGGGACCGCAGCAGTGGACACAAACCAAACAAAAGATAAATCTCAGCTTCCCGTAAGGTTCTTACAGTGATAAGTTCATCCCCGTTGAATTCCCGGTCGGAGAACGAGTCGAATCCGCCCTTGATGTCGTGCTGAACTTGCTTCAAGAGATTACCTTCCAGAGTGAACGTTGTCTAAAAACAGGAAAAAATGAGTCATACATTTTCTTACCAATGAATCGGAATTTCAGAACAGATAAGTGGCCTTAAAGCATGAACAAGGCAATTCGAATCAATCCAGCGACCAACAAACTCTAAAAAGTAGTCAAATAAAAAACGAGGGACAAACCGAAACGCAATAGTTTCCTAACCAACACTCCAATCAAACAATCAATCGACACACTGAATCGACCGGCAAACCAGCCAGACAAAATCCATCAATCAATCAATCAACGAATCAAGTACGCCGACATGTACGGTACCTCAACGTCACGACCGTCCATCGTGTGCTCCGTGAACGGTTCGCCCAGCTTGAATTTGATCTCCGCGCTCTTCACCGCAGTGGTAGTCTTGATGGTGTACTCCTCGCCGTTCTTGGTGATCTCAACCGTCGCGGATCTGAGGAGGAGGAAAATTAAAATCGAATCATGAGAAAAATACTTTCACGCAATTAAAATGCCTTGCCTATGCTTACTCGACGGTGGTCGCCAACTTTCGCAGGATAAAGTTGACACCTACAATACGGAGGGAAGATTATAAAAATGAGAAACGGTGGCGGAAAAGGCTAGCAAGTATCGGGCTTTTCCGGACGGCGACGCGACCCGGAAGTAGAGAGCTCTTCAGCTCAGTTCAGGAGGAAAAAAGCTTCCCCAACTCACCGACGGCCTTCAAATAATCGTCGAAATGCTCGCTGCTCGTGAGTTTGTAGGTGCCGGTGATGTCAGCCATTATTACAGCCGATGGGTTGGGTGGAGGAGAGGGAGAGGGCCGTGGGAAGAGAAGGAAAACCTGGGGAAAAAAGATGCCGGAAATTAAAAGTGCGAATGCCGAAAATCCGAAAATGCGAAAATGCAAAAGAGAAAGAGAAAAGATCGCGACTCAACACTCACACGCACTCACCTGTTGTGCTCGTAGTGAGGCAGACGTGCAGGCCGCGTCAGCGTTTTTTCACTTGATCCAGCCAGACAAGGGGAGCGAAGATGTTTGCGGCGATCTAATCGCAGAGACAAACAAGCGAGAGAGAGAAACTATGGAGCGCCCGCCGTGTCAAAAGGTTTTTGAATTTTCGCTCAATGAAATAATTTTAGCTCAACAGTTTCATTGAGCCATAATTAATTTAAGCTCAATAGTTTCATTGAGCCATAATTAATTTAAGCTCAATAGTTTCATTGAGCCATAATTAATTTTAGCTCAATAGTTTCATTGAGCCATAATTATTTTAGCTCAATAGTTTCATTGAGCCATAATTAATTTTTGCTCAATGGTTTTCAAAACACTTTTTTTTCCAGTTAATTTGAGCCACCTGAATCTTATGTGTTCATCACCATTTACTATTGTTTACCTACAATCAATCAATCAACTGATCCAATGTGTGCGCCAAGAAATCCGATTAATCAATCAATCGCTGCCAAGTTGCTCTTAAATTTCAACCAATCACAACACAGTGAATCCGATTGAATAATCAACTGATGACTGGAGGGGGTGGGGCTTAACTGTCCATTGAGATCGGGAGATTACGGCAAGTGTGAGGCCAGGTCTGTATTTCGGCTCAACCTCCACTTGGTCGATAAATCGGCTCACTCAGATGTTTCTTTGGTGGCGGGTGCTTGATTGTTTGATTCGCTGTACTATATCCTAGTATACTATAGCACTTCTGGAAATCAAACAATAAAGCAGCTGTGATGAAAGAGAAATGCATGAGTGAGTCGATTTATCGACCAAGTGGAGGGTGAGCCGAAATACAGACTTTGCCTCATACTTGTCTGTCGCCACTCTAGCTACCAAGGCGGCACGATTGTTTTGATTTTTCGGTGTCAGTTTTCTTTCCTTCTTATACTAAAATGGATGGGCCAACCCTTCAGGGATTTATCACGCTAGCAGAGCAGGCGTTTGCAAATTCTCGAAACGTTTTTCTTGTTGCAAGCGCTGATGAGGGAGCGCTTTCGTTAGAATCACGGAGATTATCTCACGTCATCGAAATTCTTTCAGCTACCGGCGACCAAAACGTTATTGTCAGACAGAGTCTAGGGACGGCATATCAGCTTAAGCGGCAGGCTGAAAACTTGCTGCAGCTTAATCGGGAAGCCCTTGAAATCCCCCAACTCGTTTCGCTTGAACCCACAGGAGGCCGGCCAAAACTCCAGATCTTTAATGGATCCTTGCAGATCTTGCGACAGGAAAGTTTTTCATGGAGTAAAATTCAGGAATTACTTGGTGTTTCTCGGTCCACATTGTATCGCCGCCGACAGGAGGAGAATTTTATCGATCCCTATTTTTACACTGAAATCTCGGATCTGGAGCTTGACGGCGAAGTAGAAAGAATAATCCAGTTGCAGAGAGGGGCTGGTTCTGTTGTCGTAACCGGAGCTCTGCGTGAACGGGGCCTCCGAGTAGCTCGCCAGAGAATCCGGCAATCCATTCGACGGGTCGACCCTGGCGGACATACTGCCAGGGTGGCGAATGTAATTCCACGAAGGTATGATCTCAGTAGCAGATTGATTGATTGCTTGAATTCTTGTCATTTTAAGTTGTCATTGCAATCACTCGATTGATTGATGTGTTTATTTACATTTGTGGAGAACCTTTTCAATGATAATCCTTTTTACTCCCAGAATCTATTGCGTCGCTTCCCCAAATGCTCTCTGGCACATTGACGGAAATCACAAGCTGATCCCGTGGAGTTTTGTTATTCACGGTGGCATAGACGGATTTTCTCGTCTCATCACGTTTTTAGCATGCAGCACCAACAACAGGGCCAACACTGTTCTTCGGCATTTTCAATCTGCAGTGGAGGCGTATGGCCTGCCTTCCCGTGTGCGAGGGGATAAAGGTGGCGAAAACTACGACGTTGCTGAATTCATGTTTCGAAATCGCGGCCTGAATCGAGGCAGCTTTATCGCCGGCAAATCGGTGCATAATCAACGGTAAAAGTTCGTGGAGGCAATTCATTGATTGGTTGAAAAGAGCAAAAATAATACCATTCTGTACATATACTGCTTTGGAGCCCTGATTTATTTGTTCATATTTGCTGCTCTTGTTTTTCAGAATTGAGAGGCTTTGGAGGGATGTCAGTAGGGTTGTATCAAATTTTTTTCGTTCCCTTTTCATAAAGATGGAACAGGAGGCGATACTTGATCCATCTGACGCCATTCAGCTGTTCTGCCTTCATTTCATATTTTTGCCACGGATTAATCAAGCTCTGACTTCTTTCTTGGAGGGGTAAATAGCAGTGAATCCTTTTCTGACAGTCAATTTTACGTGCGGCATTGGCTTAGTTTTGTTGTTTTATGCGGTAGGTGGAATCGCCATAGCCTTCGGACTGAACAGTACCAAACACCTCGGCAAGTTTTCCTTGCGGGAACAGTGACTCAGGGGACGCCCGGACTCGACGATGTGCCTGAAAATATGGAACACTACGGAATGGATGACGACGGTGAATCAGCTGGAAGCGGAAACGAGGTTGAGGATGTGCCGTCTGTTATTGTGCCTGAAATTCGTGTCCCCATATCACACGACTCCTACGAGTTTCTGCGCTGTCATGTTGATCCACTGGAAGAAGACACGTGTAACGGGGTCGCACAATTCTTGAGTGCGCTTGAATTTGTGCAGTCACATCGCCTGTAATTTTTTCGCTGTACAGGTGAGTAATCAATTCGTCGATTGATTTGCTGATTGCTTTGAGTTTCTTTACTGTAGTGACTGTATGATGTATTGATTTATTGTTTGGTTTGACCGAATAACTTGAGCGTTCGGTTCGTGTGATTGATTCATTGATTGAGTGTCTTGGTGCCGTGATGTTTGTTTGAGTTGAATCCTTTATGTGGTACCAATCGATCAATGAGGTTTTGAAAAAGACAGTTCTGCTGTATTTTGCTTTATATTGTAAAAATTGGACTGCCTGCCGCCTGCTTGTCGTTGCGTTCATTTCTGGAAGTTTAACCACGTTTCCCTCCATATTTTTACAGACTAGTGATTACAGCCACCCCCGACTTTTCCGTACCGCCCTCCATCCAGTGGTCCCCTTCAACGTAAAGTACTCCGCAGTTCGTAGCCCTTCCGAGATGATGGACCACCACAATCAACAAGACAACAGAAGAAATCATCTGGACAGCTTCGACCCGTCGGACGGGAGGAGGGGGCGGTGGCGGCACTTACTGGAACAACACCTCGACAACCCCTCGCCGCTGCCTTCCTCCGGACCTTGATGAGGCGGATATGTTTCTGAACCAGAAATTGCAGAGTATCTGCTCGAAGATATCCGAATCGACGGACAGTCCGGATTAACGGTTGTCACTGCAGCAGTAACACCACCCGCATCCGTCGAATCAGTCCACTTCGCCGCCGCAGCAGCATCGCCCGAGTTCTTCCATTTCGAAGATTGTGCCATATCCGTCATCCTTGGCGATGGGCTTCTCCGCATCCGGCTTTTACGGCAAGCCCGGGGTACTACCAATGTATGGGTTCACGCCGCGCACCGCCGTTTCCGCGCAGGACAGTCGAGCGCGGCTCCGAAGCGCCCGGACTGTATCCATCAGGCTAATAATGTGCCTGACAGACTGCCAATGACCTGTTTGACTGTCTGGTAAGTTGTATGTCTGAATTTATGTTTAAATAAGTGACCAACTTTCTGTGCAATTGTATGTCTATTTGTCTGACTGCCTGTTAAACTGAATGTCTGTATAATTGTCGTCCTGCCTGTTTGTGAGAATGTATGTATGTCGGTCTACTTGCATGTCCATTAGTCTGTACTATATGCCCACTTGTTTGTTCAGTTGTCTGCCTGTTGTTAGAGTCAACGACAAGAATGAGTACACCGGAGGGTCCGGAGAATGAGCAAAAGAGGCGGGACAAGGGGTGGTTTCAAACAATCAACCACCTGACCACCCCCTGCTCCGCCCCTTTTGCCCATATCCCGGACCCTCCAGTGGACCCAATCTTGTCGTTGACTGCAAGCAAAATTTGTCTACCTGTCTGGCTAGTTGTCTGCCTGACGGAGGCATGAGACTGAGTATTCAATGACTGATTGCCTTCCTTCTTCTTGTTTTGCAGAAATGTTATACGCTCGCTTTATTATGTCCAAGTTTTTCTTCAAAGTAAACATGGGTCTTCGACAGTAGATGTATATGGGGTATACGCACACTGTTTATAATCGTCGTTTCCCCATGGATCCTCATAACCCATTTAAATTTTTGGGCTTTGCTCCCTTCAGACTGAGAGATGTTCTCTATGTATGACGGCAGAGTCACGGCGACCATCGTCGAGACTGAAATGGTCAATTCTGATTTCTTAACTCTTTTAGCTGATCAGGTTTCTTTATATATATGAAGAATGCCGTTCACTTGTGGTCTGTTATTAAGATACTAAGGATATTCAAAGTTTGCTTATTTGCAGCGATTATTTCGCTAATTCAAACTCGCTTATCTCCCTGGTTTTGCACGCCCTTGCAACGGTGATACGAGGACACGCCCCCTGGCATATCTGAGGCCATGTCTCCTTCGCTAATCTCAACTCACACGGACCACTCACAAGACAGATGCACACAATTAGCGAGAAGATAAACGAAAAAAGCAGCTCCTTGGTTGCTTTTCTCGCTTCTCTTCAAACCAGGGAGATTAGCGAGTTTGAATTAGCGAAATAATCGTTGCAAATAAGCGAACTTTGAATACCCTTAATGAGTATGAACGAACTGTGCGGCTTAAGATCAATTCATCTTTTCTGCAGATGGCTGCTATGTACCTGTCTGTTTATCGTTGGTCGATCTGGTGTGTTTGCACATCTTTATATTAGTTTCTGAAAAAATATTTCAAGAAACATATCTAGGCAAAAAATCCGCCATCGCTCTCCAGAATAAACAAGACCGTAAAAAAATCTAAAACCAAAAAGACCAAAACTTATGCCCCGGCGTAACAAGATTATAACTTCGCACTACTGGAGTTATTAAAGCGAGAGTTAAGCCATGGTAAAATTGTTGCTCCCCTCATCCAGAGCACGCACCATGTCACGCGAGAACTCTTCAAATCCCGGGCCGCCATCCTCGTACGATGTTCCAAGGGTAATCGAAGGTGTACACGACTTCGCAGCCGGCAGTCGGTGAATTCCCGATGTTTCGAACGTGACCTACAGATTTAGAACGGCTAAACTGGGTGAGCCGCGGCACAATATAGCAAAAGATGCGGCTGAATCAAACTCATTTATCAAATCGATTGATTGGCAGTCTTATACTACGATGAAGATTTTCACCTGAACTTTTTTTTGCAGCGGAATATTGGCAAAACCAACGATGAATCGAAGAGTCCGCTGTAGCAATTCCGGATCGGCTGACTCTATAAACTGGCGGAAATGACCGAACGCAATTCGCTGGCGGACACCGCCAAGAGTAGGGGTGGTTACTTCTTTCAGGAATTCCGGACCAGTAATCACCACTCGGTAGATGTAATCCCAGAGAAAACTCCAGGCAGACGCATCCGTGATTTTCTGCAAACACATCCCAATCTAGAAGCACATTGTTTGACTATTTGCCTGTCTCTGCCTCGGACTGCCTGCCTGTCTCTATCTGTCTGTTTGTCTGTCTGTCTGTTTGTCTGCCGGTTTGTCTGTCTGTCTGGCTACCTGCCTTTCTGCTTGCCTGTCAGTTTTTAACACTATGCTTTTTTCTCTCTGAAGGGATGCCGGTCAGTCTGTGAGATTGCGTATCTGATTGGTGATTGGCATGAAGATACAGTAAGCGACAGGAAAAAAAATGTATGGAGGGTCCGAGCGACGGGCAAAAGGGGCGTATTAAGGGGTTAGATAAACACAATCTGTAAATCAACCAGCAAAGCTGCACCGCTTGTTTTGTGGTCACCGTACTGATCAAATCCTTCTTTGATCAAGTTCAGATTACCGGACCGTGCGTCGTAGAGGTAAGTGCGAGCGATTTTGGCAATAGTTTCTTCCTTGTTCAGCTGATTCCATTTGGACGCCTATGAAATGAAGGTTTATTTATATACATTAGAAACTGCTTGGTTAAAATGAAAAGTAATACGTACGACATATCGAACTTGCTCAAATGCCGACAACCATTCAATCAGCCCATCGATAGCCGGCAGAAAGTCAGACTCTTCGTCGCTGTCCCGCACCTGATTGATAAAATCGCCGGCCAGACGGTCGACGTACCGCACGTTCTCCGGTTTAGGATCTAAACCAAGCATGTAGCGGAAGACGGAGTCATCCAGCTGCGTCGGAAACGGTCCACGATGCGCCAAGCACACAAATAACAATTTTCCAATGCATCTAAAAATACAGTTGTTTAAGTCGAACTGTTGAATACAAATTAAATTTGGTTTTAAATGTAATCATTGATTGTTCAATTTAAGTTAAAAAGCCCATTACGGCTTATGAGAAATCACTAGCCACTTATATTGATTTAATAAACAATACCTGAAAAGGCCTGGCTTGGGACTGCCCATCTCTTGTGAAACATGGGTGACAGTCATTGTCAGGTCGCCAACGAATACGGCGCCGACGGAAGCTGTTTCATGGAGCTCCACTACTGCACTCCAAAATTGACCAAAGAGACACCGAAATACACCTCCGTAGTCAGTTCCTCTGAAAAAGTAATCAAGAAGTGGTCAAACCAGGAAGATAACAATTGATAAACCAGGGGGGAAAACGTACGCGTGTACAGACTGAGAAACAAACCAAAACAGCCTTAATGAGTACTAACTCTTCAAATCTGATGATTGGTTGCTTCCGCAAATCAGGGGTTTTGTCGGCAAATTCGAAGAAGTCGTCTACCAGAGTGGCTTTTCTGATGTACCAGACGCAACTCTCTCCGGTAGAGCCCCTGGTTAATGCATGCCGGAATTCCTTCATGAAGAGCTGATAACCAGAGAGACCGCTTTCGTCATCATCATCGTCTTCGGTCAAATCCATCGGCACAAATGAGCGCACAACGCGAAACGGCGGGCTCGAGCAACCACGGCTGGTGGAGGGCGCATCGATAAGTCGGCTGCTCTGGCGAATGTTGAAGGCGCGAACGGGCGAGACTAGTGGCGATAAGATTGGATCACGCGGAAGGTCTGGCATATATCCGAGAGATTGCAAGCCAGGCATCAAACCGCCAGTGTCGCTACAACAAAAGGCAACAACAAATTTAGCGTTTAAAAAGACTTGAACATTCGAAAAGGTGTGATTTCATTATCTTTTTTGCTAACCCTTTCCAAATTTGAATATTTTCAAAATGTTGATAATGTATCAAAAAAGGTCACCAGATTTCAAACCTGAACGATCAAACATTATGATTTATTCATTACATTCGACTCGTTTACTCAATAAAATTAGTAGAGGCAGCTTTCCGTTCTACTTGAAAATCGCTGAAAATAAAAAAAAATTAGATTTCGGTGCGAGACATACCGTGTGGGGGAGCACTCAATGTCGACAAAATTCCCCTCGTCCTCCTCGGAATCGGAATCGTCTAAACCGGCCACTCGTAAAGGAATAGATTTCGGACCAATGTAAATACGCCTGTTGGTCCTGGTGGCTATTCTGTAATCCGAAAAAAAATCGCACTGTGAAGATGTCGCGCGAACCAGACAAATATACATGCAGAAACAACATTGCAGACAAACAGACAAAGAAACAGATAAGACTGACAAAGAAACAGACAGACATATATAGGAGGATAGACGGATAGACGGACAGACACACAGATAGCAGGCAGACACACAGACACACAGGCAGGCAGGCAAGCAGACAGGCAAACAGGCAAGCAGACAGGCAGGCAGGCAGGCAAACAGAAACACAGGCAGACAGGCAGGCAGACAGGCAAGCAGACAGGCAGGCAGACAGGCAGGCAGACAAACAGGCAGACAAACAGACAAACAGATTAAGATATCAAGGGAAACCTCACTCCTTCAGGTTAGAGTACGTCCACCCATCTGCAGGCTGGTCCACGGCGGACAGCAACTTTCCATTGACACTGTACGCGACCCACTCATGCAGTCCGACCCCACCAAATTTTTGCGACAACAGCGCTCTCATGGCTTCTGCAGTGCACTGATCCGGAGTTCCGCCAATCTGGAAGGTCTTAATGAGGCCAGCGTTCTCCAAACACTCGAACCTAATAGGCACGGAAGAAAAGAGTTTTAGTACATGCCAACAAAATTATGCTCTTTTCTTAGCCACCCCTTCTCCTTCAATTTTCCGGGCTTTGGGCATTGCCGATCTAAAAACACTTCTTCAAATATCGAATGTACGGTTTTTATGTTAAAAATCGCAAAAAAAAATTCGGGCTACTCAATGAATCAATTTAGTCACCTTCACAAAAATGCGTGTAATCAACTGGGCTCATGTTATCAATCAAGCAATCGATCAAGATACCCCGTTTTGTATGCGCTCTACCCGCAGCTAAGCCACAATCAATCAATAAATCAGTCAATCATTGAGTCAGTTCACAACGGTTCCAAATAAAACAATCAATCAATCAATTGATGAGGCATCTTTTTGATTCAATCAAAGTCCGTAAAAATCGCTGTCACTTACAAACCTTGAGGAGCTTCCTTTGCTGGTATCTACTACCAGCTTGGGACGCTTCACTTCCGGGACAACAACAAACTGTACAATCGAAGTGGACTTGGCAGGACGACCAGGACCTTGAGCGGGCTTGAGCTTCGGCGCGGCGGGGGCTGTGGCGATCGTAGCAGGACGCTTGGCTGCGGGGTTGGGAATTTGATTACCCGGTAGAACGGACAGTTTCCGTTTAGTGCAACCCAGGTTCAGCGCTTGTGTTCGAAAGGTTTGCTGCAGTTGCTCTCGGCATGACTGGCTGCTTGCGATAGATGCCCATGTCGATGAGCGTTGCGGCGGTGCAGTCGGGAAGATCTGTGAGCATAACATTTCCCTTGACTAACGTTGCGCATGTTTTCTAAATTCGCACAAAAACTCCTACCTCGGGCGACTTATGAAAAGAATCATAATGCTTGCAAGGACCACAAATTTCGACATTGTCTGGGGAGCTTTTAAAGCGCTGACAACCGTCACAGTTTTTGTGAGCGCAGGCACCTAAACTAAGCGGATTGCGTAGATCAGTTGCTTTCGACAGATCGGAATCCGATGATGCAGGATCAAAAGATTCCATGAAATTTTAGGTAAACAGCAAAATACAGGTGAAGACGGTGGAGACCCAGAACAGGAAAAATTCTGCAAGACGCGCAGAAAGAAATTGAATGATGCAAGAAACAGCTGACACCCTCGTGACCACACCTATTTCCTACTTTGCCCTCTAGACCCCTGTGCTAAAGCGGGTAGTGAAGACCCCTGAAAACGTGCAAGTCACGCCTCTGCGCCCCACCTTATTTAGGGTCCCCTCTCCAAAAAAATTTGGCGGCTTTATTTTCTCCATATCATATTGACTAAACTCAAGATGTCTTCCCAAGCTACTATGCTAAAATTACTCCTTATTCAATTAACTCTGTGGACAGGGCATGTTCCTTTGGATCACTTGGACGGGAGAAATAAGCGCCCGAAGCAAATTTTTAACCGATTTCGCTAAAATCAAAGCGTTTGATCTTAGAATTTGTCGCTCTACCTGAACCTCCAAAACAATTTCACAAATTTGATGACGAAGATCAGGATCCGAGGTGATCCAAAATGAATCATGCAAAATGCGTCTCTTCTTCGACATTTTTTCACATTAAGTACGATTTTTTTCTGAACTTTTTGAAACGGCAGATCTCAAGCCATCTCGGATGCCCATAATTTGGATGGAGGCAAATGAAGGAATCTGATATCCAGATTCCGCACAAAAAAAATCAAATTGTTGGGAAACCCAGAGCAGGCTGCCCAACGCGCACCGCCAGTGTAGGCTTCTTTGTTCTGTTTTTCTTGCTGGCGAGTATGACACACTAGAGACGTTTAAGCAAACCGGCGTAAGCGTAACATAAACTTAGGCATAAGGTCCGCTAAGTTTACGCTTATGACTGGATGTTTAAGCACTCGACGTAAGGATCTGGGCGTAAGGCGCAAGAGCAGAAAATTTCAAGGAAACTATTCTACTTTGAACTGAACTTTTACTTTGTCCCTTACGTCAAGCAGTAGCGTAAGAAATTAACATTAAGAGAGGCCACACCCCTTGCCTCATTCCTGTTGGTCCGTGTCCTTAAGTTTACGCTTACGTTACGCTTACGCCGACTGCTAAAACGTCCCTACTGTGTAAAAAGACAACTTGACATTTATAGGGAAACTGCTATTTGAATCCTTTTACGAGCATATGAGCGCATTAAGCAGCCTCCACGCAAGTGATCCAAAGTTGTAATTATTGTTCAATGAAACTATTGAGCTTAAATTAATTATGGCTCAATGAAACTATTGAGCTTAAATTAATTATGGCTCAATGAAACTATTGAGCTAAAATTAATTATGGCTCAATGAAACTATTGAGTTTAAATTAATTATGGCTCAATGAAACTGTTGAGCTAAAATTAATTATTGCTCAATGAAACCATTGAGCAAAAATGATTTCATTGAGCGAAAATTCAAAAACCTTTTGACACGGCGGGCGCTCCATAAGAAACAGGCACGGAGAGAGAGAGATAGAGATAGGGACCGGATGGCTGCCAAAAAATTGGAAACTGGCACCGGAAATCGATAAAGTGGTCGAGTCACGATGACTCGAGTCGGTTCGTCATCATCAGCTGACGTGACTGCTGAATCGTCCATGACTCGGAAGTCGAAACTCAAAATCAACGCTGTCAGTGCCACACACACAGCAGTGGCACTGCCACGCCCAGAGAATTCTTAGAACGATAGGAAGGATGATAGGATTTAATAAATAAAAAAAGCTTTTTTGTAAATTGAGGGCACAGACCATTTTCATACAACAAAACAACATCGTTAGCGAAGACAATTCACAAATCACAGCTGGCGATGTGTGGTAGTGTTGTTTAAGTTTAATTAAAATAATATTTAAAATAGCCAAAAACGGCCTTTTCATTAAAAAACCCCGATTTTAATTTAATTTAAAACCGAGGTAGAAAACGTGCCGATTTTGAATTTAAAATTAAATTAAATTGGGCCAAAACAATTAAAACCGTAAGCAATTTTAATTCAAATTCATATTTTAAATAGCTAAAATCAGTCTTTTTTTTTTAAATAGCCCGGAAGTCTATTTAAATACGATTTGCCAGGCAATTTAAATATGTTGTTCATTTTATTTAAAATTCGAGAGGATATTTAATCAACACTAATGTGTAGGGTGGGGTGCCGTGGTATGTCCGAATTGGACGCCACCTTTCGTCAAACATCAAGCTTTTTCAGTGCGCTGTGATTGGTCGCTTTTCGCCTCAATGAAAATCCCAAGTGAAATTTATCTTGATCGTCCTCCCTTTCCACGTTCTTTCTCTTTTCTCAAAACATCCACCTGCGACGCTCGTTGTTGTCGCCCTCTTTTACTTTTTCATCATCCATGCGCTCATCTTGAATTTTCACCCGAGAGGCCAGCCGTTGCGTCATATTTCACTTCCCTGTGACGGCCTCACACCTTTTTATCATTTTAATTTATCTCCTTCCGAATCCGGGAATTATTTATTTTGCCCCCACATTCCAGGCCGGTCGGTCGCGCCCTGAGCGGAAATATGCTTCACGGACATCTGCCGCAACACCATCCCCATCACCACCCGCATCCCTCGTCCTTCCATCCCTCCTCGAGGTCGTCATCGCGGTCCTCCATGTCAGAGCTGAGCAGTGGCGCCTCCCACATGGGCGTGTGGAGCAACAACAACAGTCATCACCGCAGCAGCAACAACAACAATGGCGGATCCAGCGGACGCAGCACGGACGGCAGCACGACCTGGGGCGAGCCTGCTGTGGTGACGCAGGATCGCCGTCGACGGGGCGATCAACAACAACAACGGGGCCTGATGATGATGGGGGAGCCGCTCATGCTGCAGCAGCAGCAGAATCCCATCCGACAGCTGCAACACGGCAAGATGGGCGGCGGCAGTAATAGCCGGTCACCGTCGGATCTCGGGTTTGTCGAACCAGAAGGCGGCCATCTCAATCCCTGTGAGTGTTTTTAGTGCTGTTTCAATAGTATGAGGGAGGAGTCCTTGAATGGGCCACTTGAATTTCCCGTACCCTGGCATGGGCCACCCTGGGAATTAGAACTTCCACACAGAAACGCGAATCAGATATCAAGAAAGGTTACGGGAACATGTTTAAAAAAACGAAATAATTGGACGGTTGAAAAAATCTCACTATAGAGGTCGCTGACTATGGTGATTCATCTGTTTTCGATTAATTTGCGATAGAGCGCCCCCTGCCTCCCGCTGGCCCATTCCAGAGCCATTCCCTCGTATTGTACGTATTCTGAATTTAAATTAACAATTCAACTCGTGACCAAAGACTCCAACGCCACAGAACTCCAAAGTTTCGTTTTAAATTACATTAAAGATGATTTAATTTTAAATCGAAATGCTGTTTTTCAGTATTTTAAATCAGAGTGAATTAAAATACAAACAAGAATAGTTAAAAGGCAAACTTATTTTTTTCATCAGCATTTGAAATGCTAATTGATTTGGTGTATTTAATTTAAATTTAATTTTCAGTCAGTGACCAAAGTCTGATTTTAAATAAAATTGAACATGGTTTAATTTAAAACAAACCCGCTGTTTTCCGGTACTGTGTTGTATTAAATCAAATTGGAATTGGAATTGGAATCACATCTTTGGTCCTCTACTTGGATTAGCGAAACACGTTTTTGGCGCGATTCCAACAGTCACGCGACTTTTGGCGTTGGCGTTTTCTTCTCGTTACTTACGGGGATGGGCATTGTTGCCAAAACCAGACATTTGTGGTTTTTAATTCATTTATTGCACTTAGTAGTGTTATAGTATTAAATAATTATATTAGAGATATACTGTCATTGTTTTATGCCTAATTGTTGCTGTTTGTCTCCCGTAGATGCGGAGTACGGCTTGCAGGTGGCTATTACGCATCGCGATGCGAGCAGCTCAATGATGTCGATGTCGTCCCACCACAGCAGGGGGTATGGGAGTGGCGGCGGCCAGCATTACGCCAACGGAGAAAGCAGCAGCAGTCTGGGCTACGGGATGTCAGGCAGCGGTGGTGGTGGGGGCTACCAGCAGCACGGACAACGCGATCGTGACTTCTCCCGTGCACGGCACTATGGCGGTAGTGGTGGTGATCACCAGCAGGACCGGGACCGCGGCAACAGCATGCACGTCAATCCGTACCGCCACAGTTCGTCCGGCGGCAGAATGCAACATATCGGAAGCTCCTTTGGGATGGCGCCGTTGCCGCAAGCCATGGATCGTATGATGGTCCCGCGGAAGGAACTGGAGATGCTGTGAGAATACCTCACAGTCTAACTGTTTACTTTACCTGAATGCATATGAGTCTATTACCGCATATGTCTATCAGTTATGTCTGTGTCCATATTAGTTATGCCTGACTGCCTTAATGAGGCGTGTCAGTCTATCTCTGTCTGTCTGTCTGTCTGTCTGTCTGTCTGTCTGTTTGTAAGTCTGTCTGTCTGTCTGTCTGTCTGTCTGTAAGTCTGTCTGTAAGACATGTGTATCTGCTCATTGCACTGTTTGTCCATCAGAGTTGGATGTATCTATTTCACTCTGTCTTCCTGAATCAGTTATGCTTTTGTGTATGCCCATATCTGTCATGTCTGTCTGACCACTCTGTCTATCTGTCTGTGTTGGAGATGTCTATCCGTTTATCAATGTGTCCGACTATCAGAAGTGCATGTGTCTAGATCAGTTTGTAAATCATCTACACCGGTCTGCCTCTATGTCAGTTGTTGATGTCTTCCTGCCCATCACGGTGTCATTCTATCTCTTTCTGTTAGGAAATTCTGTTGGTCCGTTTCGTTGTCTGTCGAGATCAGCCTGTGAAGATCAGGTCTGTCTAAATCTGTCTAAAACAGTTATGTCTGTAGATTAGTTATGTCTGAATACTGTACGTCAAGCTGCCTACCCACACGTTTGTCCCTGGCTTCCGAGTTCCGGTTCTTTTGATTCTCGCGTTGTCCCTGTCTGATGCAGTTTGGTGTCTTCTATCGTGGGTCTTGTTTAACCGGGGATCGTAGCATTCAGCAGTAACCAATAACATCATGTTTTAGATCCCGATTTGGAGAGACCGGTGGAGCTCCCGGTCAGTTAGATTCGCCGCATGGCTTTTGTCTCGGGCCTACCGGGGAAATCATCGTTGCCGGTCAGTTCGAATTTCGATTTTGGAAAGCCGTACCAGCCGAATGGTCGCTAATAATTGCTTGGCCTGTTTCGCCTCTTTTGGTTTAGACACGATGAACAATCGCATCCAGGTATTCGACCAGAAGGGATCCCTGCTCTTTTCTTGGGGCACCAGTGGATACCGCAAAGGTCGCCTGTGGCAGCCGCGCAAGGTGGCGTACATTGAGACCCTGGACCGTGTGGTGGTCAGCGATCGCGGTATGGAAGGATGGTGTTTAAAAGTGCATGTGATTGGCTTTTACCGGAAATAACAGTTTTTGTTCTCTCAGGCCGAGATTGTTCGCGCTTGCAAATCTTCTCTCGCCATGGCGATTTCTACAGCCAAATTCGCCAGATACGCCAGACGTTGTTTGTTGGCTTGACGGTTTACCGCGGACTGGTATGACTCTCTGTGTCTGTCACTCTACCTGTATGCCTGCCTGTGTCTTTGTCTGACTGTCTATCTGTCTAACCCTCTGTTAATCTGTCTGTCTGTCTATCTGTCTAACCCTCTGTTTATCTGTCTGTCTGTCTACCTGTCTAACCCTCTGTTAATCTGTCTGTCTGTCTATCTGTCTAACCCTCTGTTTGTCTGTCTGTCTACCTGTCGGTTTGACTGTCTCTGCTCCTCTGTCTCTGTCTGACTGTCAGTTAGCTTCCCGTTTCCTCAACAACGGTCCTGACCTCTTTTTGTAGATTGTGGCGATCGAGAATCAACCGGCGTCGTGCGTTGTCATGACCCAGGAGGGCAAGGTGCTGTACCACTTCACACTGGAGAAAGTGATGGAGGAGCCGTCGGACGTGCTGGTGGTGAACGAGACCTTTTATATCTGTGACTTCCTCGGACACTGCGTCTGCGTGTTTGACTGTCGCGGTGCACTGATCCAACGCATCGGCAGCGAGCACCCCGGCATCATCTTCTACCCCAACGGCATCGATGTCGCCGAGAGCGGGGACGTGGTGGTGGCGGACACTCATGGCAATCGCTTCCACGTGTCAGTCTGGAGCCCCCAAGGGAAGCTGCTGGCCGACTATGAGCTGCCACATATGAAGGTATTAACCCCCCCCCCCAGCTAATGAGCTCACTGACTGTTTGTCTGAATTGTTGATGTTCAAGTAAGGCATTGACATTTAAAGAAAATATTAATTCATCGCAAAATTTTGTTTATAAAAATATTTTCTCCGGAAATTGCACTTAAAAAAACTAAAATCGGTCTGTCTGTTTATTTAAACTCAAATCAAATGTAAACTCGCCGCAAAGCTTATTTAATTAAAATATTTTGTTCTGCAATTGTCATGTTAAATAAAAGTGCTTATTTCAAATTCAAAAAATGATTTTTTAGACCATTCAAACAAAATCTTTTGAATAAATCTACCTGTGCTTTGTGTCACGTTGAACTTCCTTCTCTTCCTCATCGGTGTTGCTAAAAGGACAATCGTTTTTTGCGTACAGGTGAGCCGCTGCTGCGGACTGTTCATGACTCCTGAGGGTAATCTCATCACTGCTGGTATGATCTTTTTAGCATCTCTATATCTGAAATTAGTAATCACCGTTATTCCACGCTGAGTCTGCCTTTTTATCTTCGTATCTGTAGCGACCAACAACAACATTGTTCTCCTGACCAATCTCCTCCATGTTCCCGGGTCTCCACCTCCGGTTCTCCCACGAACGACTCGATCGTTGCAGTGGCCGTCGGCCTTCGATGAAGCCCTTGAGTCCAAGCCCTCCTCCAAGTCTTCCCATTAGACGTATCTGCGGACTGCCCGACCATGATTCCGTTCAATGCTTCTCACCTTGGGGATCGGAATGAACTACCTCAACTGGACGGAATTACCTCTCGATGGGAACTTCTCATCTACCTGGCTGATGTGGGTCTCGATGGGTGTGGACCATTTTTTCTTACCTCTTTATCACTGCATCTTCTTATATGTTTCCAAGCAAACGCCGAAAGGCGGGAAGGTCTGCCGAGAGGCAATCATCTTCTTTCTGGCCACGTTGACAAGCGGGAGGGTCTGCCAGGAAACTGGCAATCATCCTCTAGTGCCCTCCCTCCCCCTACTTCGCCGAAATTGGCGATAGATGTGCCCGTTTGACTGTAGGCAGTCTATCCTTTGTTTTTTTGACTCTCTCTGTCTCTCGTCGTCACCTGTAAGACCTGTTACCGGTTTTATAGGTCCGTGCTAGTTTAGTTTAAAGAATGCTCCTTCCTTTTCTCTTTTGCATCCGTTGTGTGTGTGTGTGTGTTGTTAATGATGTGGACTTCTGTTTTCTTTTCTTTACAATTTTTTTGGCTCTTACATTTGCGATCTGCGCTGAGCCACAGTCCTCTTTTCCTTTTTCACGGTTTATATTATCGCTTTTGTTGATTTATGGTCTTAGAAGTCAGACCGGCATTTTTAGGAGAATGCACTGTTTTGATTTCTGGTATTTTGGAGTATAAAGGAACATTTTCTTCAGCTTCTGGGTGCGCTCCCTTCGAGGACTTTATAATTACTGGCGTCGAACTGTAGATTGATGGCACAACTATTCTATGCCTCAATTAGAATTGCTCAGTCTAATTTTTTTAGTTTTCATGGGAAACTTAAGTAAGAGTAACTCATTTTCGTTGCTTCCCCGCTATCTCTCGCTGCGTAAAGCGCCTGTCTAGGAATGGCAAAACTAAAACAACTGAAAGGCAACTCTGCGCTTTGAAATCGTCCTTCCATCTCGCCGGGTCGCCAGCCACAGTGACCAAGGATTATTCTTTCCGTGTTCCAATCTATTTTTTATGACTCCTTGAGTTGGCAAACTTTTTGTCCTTTTCAATTTTTGAAAAAAAAAATCCTATGACGTCATCGGACGTAGCCGTCACTCCCGGGCACTCTTTTGGTAATTTTGAATGGCGAATATCTTCTGATTAACTTCGTTTTGCACTTTTCCGATAGGCATTTAAAATTGCAACCCTCAAAATTCAGCGTTTTAAGTTAGCAAGATGCATTACAGAGAAAAAGAGGAAGAACCGTAAAAAAACTTATTTTGGGATGGGATGAACTTGGGTCGCTGAGCTTCTCAAACTTTTCTCTGTAACTAGACCAGTCAGCTGAAAACGTTGAATTTCGAAGGTTGCAATTTTAAATAATTATCAGAAAAGTGCAAAACGAGGTTAATCAGAAGATATTCGCCATTCAAAGTAATCAAAAGAGTGCCTGAGAGGGACGACTACGTCCGATGACGTATTTTTTTTTGAAAAACTGAAAAACTGAAAAGTTTGCCAACTCAAGAAGGAGTTATAAAAAATTAGACCGGGACACGATAACAATCATCCATGGCCACCGCGGCTGGCGACCCGGCGAGATTTTTGGGTGATTTCAAAGCGCCGGGTTGCCCTTAAAGGTATAATTCTACACTATACGTTTGAGTCACTGTTTTTTAGCTTTGGCTTGTAGAGTTAATGATGAAATAAAATTAAAAGACAAAACAGGCAGTCTGGCTGGTATTTATTCTCTCCTGCCTTGGAATTATTCTGCCTTGGAATAAGCCAATTCGGCTTATTCCATAACAGAGCATAATTTTATATAGCGTTTGTACCTACTGTCGGATGTTTTTCAATACTTCAACCGGATTACAGACTTAAACAGTGCACTGTGTGATCCGTGCAGGCCAACAAGTATTCTGCCACTTTAGAAATGTTTAAAACAAATCACTACGCCCGTTCGCGTTTCTTGAAGGCCACTCGCGGTGTGCTGTGCAACTGCTCCAGCAGCGCCTTCCGATCAATCCCACCGGTGTCAGTTCGCTTCTCGGGCACCTCATTCAACCGGAACACGTCCACTTCTTTCTCCTCCGTGCGCACCTTGATGATGCCCAAAATGGGACTGGCTGCTACGGCCACTTCACAGCCGACCTCACCGACTTCATCAGCATCGTCGTCCACCGGTCCGTAATCGACTTGCCCGAAGCTGGCTTCTAGGGTGCGGAAGAGGAGGGCGGTCCTGTCGCGCAAGAACTCCAGCTTGGGGATAGTGCCGACCAGCTGCTGGTCGGACAGTTGCTTTCTGAGAAAATAGGCACGCGGTACTTGATTTCCAACTTTTCAAAATTTTAACCGGTCCCCAAAACATTCCTTCCACTCATTCGAGTCATTGAATGCTAAATTAAACTCACCGAAGTTTTGGGGCAAGGCGGATGAGCATTTGATGAACTAATCGATCCTCCTCTTCCGTTCCCTTTGGCGTCCAAAAAATACTTAGTTGGTTTTGAGCATTGTCGTACCGCACCTGGAAGACAATACCTGAATGGCGAACTGCGAAGATCGCATATCTTCCCACACGCGAGCGGTGGCAAAAACACGAACTGATTTGTCGGCACACGTAGAGACTAATGGAGAGATAGGCAGATAGACAAACACACAGACACACAGACGCACAGACAGACGGACAGACACAGACAACACACAGACAGACACACAGACACAGACAGACACACAGACACACAGACAGACACACAGACAGACAGACAGACAGACACACAGACAGACACACAGACACACAGACACACAGACACAAAGACACACAGACAGACACACAAACACACAAACACACAGACAGACACACACACAGACACACACAGGCAGACAAACAGGACCTTGTTCCCATACCGATCTGATCTCCACAGTGTGTTCGCCCAACTCTTCCGTGAATTCATCTGTTGCCAGAAGTTCTGCGATGTGTTCCAGGAATATGTGCTGTAATGTCCGGATGCGACGCGGTTCAAGCATGTCATTAGAGTGGATGCTAGTCGGAAGTCTGGGCGAAGCTACTCCAAACTGAAACAAGCCAATTGATTGCTTAATTTTCCCATGACTTCAAAGCCAAAGGAAGGTACCTGTTGGGGGCGAGGAGCAGTCCTGAAAACTTTATCCCTGCAAGGAGGAGACAGAGCGAGATTACTGGAATATGTGCACTTGATGCAAACGACTTGAAGTGCAGTGTGCAGACATGAAAACACTAGACCAATAAATTGATTGATTTGACACTTTAAGAGGATCTACCGTTTTAAATTATCGGCGCAATTGATTGATTGATTGATTGAATAATTTTGGA
>LRSR01010087.1:0-22961 GCA_001579985.1 Hypsibius dujardini | reverse complement strand
CTGTCTGTCTGTCTGTCTGTCTCTCTCTCTCTCTCTCTCTCTCTCTCTCTCTCTCTCTCTCTGTCTGTCTCTCTGTCTGTCTCTCTGTCTGTCTGTCTCTCTGTCTGTCTGTCTGTTTGTCCGTCTGCCTGCCTGTAATTATGCCGCCCTTCCCGCCTATCTGGCTGGATGCCAACCGACCTTCTTGTCTGTGACTGTAAGCGACTCACCGACATGGTTACATCCACCATCCTTTTCAATCGTTGCATGACACGTTGGACACTCTTTGGTATTCGCCGAGATCCAATTGCTAGTCTCACTATCGTCCGCACACTTCTTCTTCCACCGCTTGAGTACCAAACACGTTGCCGGGTCATGCCACTGATCGCCGCACAGAAAGCAACACACCAACTGGCACTGCGAGCACGTCACGCACACCCAGTCGGGGGAGATGCGCAGTCGGATCGCGAAGAGACAATCCACACCCGGACACCAGCGCATAATGCGATGGCTAATCACGAAGGAGTTTGTGATGCCGTGTTGGTACTTGCGCCGGACCGCGGCCTGCGTGCCGACCATTTCCATCACCAGGCCGTCGTCAACGAGGATCCGGCAGTTGTGGGCTGGGCACTCGATCTTGTCCGTGACGTTTTCATCCATGATCTTGCTGGTGAGGTAGGAGCGCCAACAAACGCTGCAGAAACGGTGGCCGCAGTCGGCCCCTTTAAATTCACTCCCTTTGAGAGTTTGATAGCAGATGTTACACTCCGATTTCTAAAAAAACGATATTTCATAACTGCACAATACGAAACCCTGTCTGCAAATTTTATGCTGATGGAATAATCGCTCGCAAAAAAATCAGCTAATCCGCACGCCCAATTAACTGCATGCTTCTTTGTTTGTCTGCTTCTGTCTAACTGTCTGTCTGTCTGTCTGTCTGTCTGTTTGTTTGTGTGTCTGCTTGTCTGTCTCTCTGTCTGTATGTCTGCCTCTCTGTCTCTCTGCATGCCTGCCGGTCTGTCTGCCTCTCTGTCTCTCTGCATGCCTGCCGGTCTGCCGGTCTGTCTGCCTGCCTGCCTGCCTTATCAATTTAGTTATTTTCCGCGCTTCTCAGTGCTAAATCTCTGTTCTATCCTATCAGCCACCATTACGCATAGCGATTTGCGCACCGAAGAAGATCCCTGTCGGTCTCCAGCCGTCGGGCGTATCACACGGGCGTCTTTGAAGAGCTTCTCCTCATCCTCATAGAACCGCTCCATCAGGCACTCTTTGTCCCAGTTGAAATGACTCAAGAGCAAACGAGTGGTAGTGGCGGGTAGCTAGGTGAAGAAAAACATATTTATTATCCAGCCAATCAAGCAACACACCCGGCAAAGACACTAAGGGGTGTGGGCGTGTGGGAAACAGTCACCATCAAATTGTTTTTTCTGGTGATTTAGGAGCATCAATCAATCGATCGATCGACCGACCTGAAGCGCACTAACCTGGAGGATATTGCTGATATCCTTAACGAAATCGTTCATATACTGGCACACTTGCTCCGTGGAAAGTACATCATAGTCGCCCGAGTCGGGCGTACAAATCCGAGGACAGGCCAGGCTGTTGGCATCCGCGGTGTTCTGCGAATCATCAAGGTCATCCTCGTCGACATCGATGTGATCGTTTTCATCCGCCCTGGCCTTGTTGAGCGACTGATTCGGCGGGAATGGGTTGCTGTCGTCGCCGTCGTCTTCCTGATTGTCGTATTCGTCCTCGTAGGCCATGTCATCTTCGCTGTCCATTCTCAATTCCTGGATTTGTGAAACCGGTCAAAAAAGTGTGCAATCAAGAGATAAAATTCAATCAACCGCATATCGTCATATGAAAATCTTGCTGCAAAATTATCTATTCGGTTTCTTTTGGCAAATCCAAACTAGTTGAGAAAACAAATTCCTGAAGATTCCATCCACCTAAAACAGTTTTACAGTTCAATCTTCGAGAAATCGGCGTGGATTTGCTCAATTGTTTTAACAGGAAGGTATCCGATCAAGGAGCAACATCAATCAATCAACGAATACCAAACAATCAATTAACACACAATGCACGTCCGTTTTCAAATTGAACGTCACTGAAAAAATAATGTTCACTTGCTTTTCTGGTGAAAAAACTGTCACTAGAAAACTTAACAAGTTCAAGCTTCGAAGCACACAAACAATTTGGAGAAAATCAGATCGCACTTACACGTCGGACTGCGGGAACAGATTTGAAAGTCAATAAAAATGTCAAATCAACCAACCAATCAATCAACCAAGCAATCAATCAACCATAGTTGTCAATGCATTATCGCTTATTCGCACTTAAAACGATTTTCCGAGTATCGATGTGTCAATACCACAGTAAGACTACATAGTAGAAAACACACATCCCAGATCTTCTAAACGCCGATTATTAATTTTAAAGAACGGGTTGATGAGGTTATCACTAACGGCTCGGCTGGACAGGTTTTAGGCCAACAACTTCAACGTTGCAATCAAGGACAACAGATCAATCAACCGTAGACTTCTATACAAACAATAGCTCCGCATAGGGAATTATATTCTTCCCAACCACGTACCGTGGATGAGTTTCCGCTATCAATTTGGATGGATGAAAGAGTCGGAAAACTGTTTCATTCAAGTAATGAGGAGATGATTCAGGTTTGGGCGAATAAGTCAAGGAAAAGGTCTGGACAGTTACAGGATCAGCTGATCGTTTTTCATCAACGTAATGAGGTCATTCAATGAGCATCCACCAAGAGCTGCGATAATCACCGTTATTCACAGCAACCTCATCCACCGCAAAATAGGAAATAAAGGATCCAAAAAGAATCTAACTTCTTAATCGCCTGTACGAGGGAAATCCCAGAAGGAGAAAAACTCTTTCTCTGACGTCTGACGAAATGTTTTGTTTACTAGACAGTCGTTAACTGAGCCGTTCTATCGGCAGAACCTTCACAACTAACACGGGAACACGAAGTGCGCTAACCGTCGAGCGCGTCCAGTGTGATTGCGATCTATGTCTGTTCTTGCTGACATTTGACGCCCAGAACAGTTTCCTCGTCTCCATTCGTCTCAAAATTCATTTATTATTGTTTTCCACCGCGGAAAAAGAAAACGAAACACATTTAGAGGACTATTGGTGCTTCTGCGGCACTGCTCACTGTCTCGGATTGGGAATGTATTTCACAAGGAACAAAAAGCAGGAACCGCGTTATAAAACATAAAAAAAGTGTCGTGTTTACACAAAGAAAGAAGTGTAATGAAGCCATTTGAAGCGTGTTCGATCAGTCCAGGAAGTGTTTCACATCCGGAATATAGTTATGGCCTTCCTCAGCGGCTTTCGCGGCCGGAATCTCACGAAAGACAAACGGTCCGTTCAGCTGATTCGGCAGATCTCGCTGGCACGTAAACTCATACACAAAACTATAACCAAAGAGGATCGATATTTCAGTCCACGACGTTCTACACTTTTAGTATCACACAAAAATGCTTCACCCACTGATCGCTCGATTCCACCACGTTCGCCATGACGAATGTCAGCAGGGCATGGAGGAAGCCCAGCGCTGTCTCGGCATTCCATTGACCGGAGCGTCCCATCGCTTCCTGCTTCTCCTACGAAGCAGTTGCAGCTGGCAGTCAATGAAAGTAAACTAAACTTTGAGCTAAAAAATTACAACGCTAAGCATAGACGTACCGTCGCGAGACCAGGAAGGTCGGATACACGGTACGAACGAATTTCCTGCACGATCCTGGTATCCATCTTGACGTAACTGGGGTTATGGATACCGGCATGTATGGTACCGACTCCCTTCAGAACATTCAGAATCCACCATCGTTGCATTCGCTCACTTGATCAGGAAGACCAAAAGGAAGACATTTTACAAGTTATTCCAACAAACACTCATACGATCTACAAAACAACTGTCTGTATCGCCTGAAATGAAACCAGGTACCGTATGCAGGGAGTAGTCTCATTTTTCTCATGCATGCCTGTGTGTATGCAAGTCTGTCGTCCACCAAACTGTTCATCTGATTGTCCGTCTGTCTGCCTGCCTGTCTGTCTGTCTGTCTGTCTGTCTGTCTGTCTGTCTGTCTGTCTGTCGTCGTGTCTGTGATTCTGTCTGGCTGCCCGTCTGCCTGTCTGACAGACAGTGTGAGCGTCTGTAACCTCACCTCTCTGCATCCGTGTTGTGTGTTTGTAAAAGAAGAATAAAGTGTCTATCCGCGCGCATGCGATCCCAATGAATGCCGAGATGGATGTTCATCCACCCAAATCCCAGTAGATCCCTACCACATACCGTACATACCCATACAATTTCCATTCGTTGCCTGGATGGAATATTTCTGCTCCCATCGTCACCACATCCATATACCGACAAGGATATGTTGTATTCTCGCTGACAAATGGGTTCTCACCGTCCATGCTGCCCAATATGAGAAGATCAATGTCACGAAGTTTCGTGTGGAGGACCGAACGAAACGTCGTCGAGCGGGAAATTTGTTGAAATCCACTGGCTGTGCTGTTGACCGGATCATCTACACGAATAACGATAATCGTTATGGGAGTTATACAGACAGACAGACACATACCAACATAGGCAGATAGAGGTCTGGCTGGCTGGCAGGCATGCATGCAGACAGACAGACAGGCAGGCAGACAGACTGACAGTCAGACCGATAGGCAGGCAGACCGACAGTCAGACCGACAGTCAGACCGATAGACAGGCAGAGGGACAGGCAGACAGACAGGCAGATAGACAGTCAGACCGATAGACAGGCAGACAGACAGGCAGATAGACAGTCAGACCGATAGACAGCAAACCGATAGACAGCAGACCGATAAACAGGCAGACAGACAGACAGATAGACAGACGAAAGGACAAAACATCTTAAATAAACTGAGGGTTTACGCATTTTCTCTGTCACGAACTCCTGGAATCGCGTGCCCCTAAACAACAAGCATTTCTTAATAAAATGACATGGAATGACTGCATGTAATGAATGCAGAGTCCATACAAAACTACATTGTAAGTTACCAGTACCAACGAACCAGTGATACGTTTGTTCGGCTTCGCGCTGGTAATCTGGCTCAGACACCTTTTGTTCCATATCAAGAATGCCCGTTTGGTTAACCTGACCGATGAAAATCTTCCCCGGAATTTAGCCGCACCGAAGATCCACTGCGTCACGCCCTTCGAATTCCTACAGTCCGCTTGCGCGATCTTCAGGAGGCTACTCATTAGCATACACGTCGAAACGATCTTGATCTTGTCACTGAAAAAAGCAATGATTCACAATATCTATGCGCGAGGACTGAAACGGACAAATGTAATTGAGCGGATAAAGTGAAGCGAACGGCACATGCAACCACTCAGTCAATCAAGATAATCAATCACGCATCACACTATTCCTGCCCATCTACACAGTTATCAATCAATCAATCAACCAGAAGAGCATCACACTATTCCTGCCCATCTACACAGCTATCAATCAATCAATCAACCACAAGAGCATCCCACTATTCCTGCCCATCTACACAGCTATCAATCAATCAATCAATCGACCACAAGAGCATCCCACTATTCCTGCCCATCTACACAGCTATCAATCAATCAATCAACCACAAGAGCAATGCAAGCATTCCTACCGGACATCAACAATATTTGGATCTTTTCGATGTCGCGCCACCCACTCCGCCAGCACATGCAAAGGGTGGAAGAAAATACCCTGTCCCGGGTCGTCGAACGGCGTACTCAAGTCGAACCCACCAGGGACCGACGTGGCCTCCTCCAAGAGGCATTCCACACGGAGGCTCCTCATCAAACTGCGGTCATCGCGAATCTCTACGCTGCCATGCCCCGCCGCGTCATCACCGCCAGCGTACAACGAGAAGAAACCCACTTCCCTAACGGTCCCATCGTCCGCGGTGAGTCCGCGTGCCGCGAATTTGCTTCGAGGGAAGAGGGAGAAAGTTGTTCCATTTTCGAGGGCAGCAGTCCCCGGTAGTGCGGCATCTCCAGCCTCGTTTTGCTCCGCCACGAAGTTCCCGTTGCGCCGATGAGGCGGAATATATGGTGGCATAGCGAAAGTGTTAAAAAAAATGTGATCACACTCGCACAGCACAAACCAGCGCGGGCGTCGTTCTTTAGGAAACAAACATAAAAGAGATTCGAAATAACGAATTCGGAATTATTGTTCTATTTGATTCTATTTGAATTATTGTTCTATTTGTTGTCCTTGCGCTGACCGAATTAAGCACTTAACTCGGGGCTGTGTGGAACAGCAATTTCGTCGAACGAGTGTAATGACTTGGCTCGGTTAGCGCAAGGTTTTTGGCACATGTGTAAGTGGTTCTGATGATAAGTGGTTTGTGTCGAGCATTCAAATTGTACTGTTCGTAAATGCAACAACTTTGTTCGCGATATAAGTATTTTTATTTATATATCGAACGAATAATTTCAAGTCCTGTTTGCGGCATACGTTTTTGCAATTGAACGACTATGTTCGATAATAAACTCGCTGTTCACGAGATCAGTACACGTTCGCGCAAACAGACATTCCGTTCGCCCAGTTACGGCGCAAAAAAAGTAATGCAGTATTTGCACATCGTAAGAATTTTATTCCTCTCAGGTTTATTCATTTTGCTTGCTCATTCTTCTGAATTTCTTATTTCCAAACATGTACGAGCTGCAGGAGCAATTTTACAATCCGAAAGACTTTGTGGAAACTGTAAGTGAGCTCTCATCAGTCATCATTGAGATCTCTTGTCTGCTGGAGTCTTGACATGTTTAGGCTTGATTGATTGGTTGATTGGTTGCTGGATTCGCGTCACTTTTTTAATTTTGTTTGTTTGTTGTTTTGCTTTGCTTCCGCACAGAATACGGGGAACAAAGTCAATAAGAAGACTATTTTATGCGGCAGTCAGCAGATCCTCCTCACCGGAAAGGTGCGTCCAATTTATTTGCAACGAGTTTCCAGGCTTTTTGTACTCGTACTGCCGTTTTTTAATCTGGATTTTCGGAATCCATGTTTTAGTCGATTTTGGATCAGGATTCGGTGATCCGTGCGGATCTGGCGACGGTGCGAATCGGTCGGAATTTAGTACTCTCGAGAGGCGCCATTTTGAAGCCTACCTACAAACCTCTTTCCAAGGCGTGAGTCTGCGTAAATTCGTTTGCTTGATTGATTGATTTTTTGAGTTGATTAAATTTAGTGAATTCATAAAGCAGGGTGATTGATTTATTGATTGTATTAGGTTTACTCGCAAAAATGTAAGTTCACATTTGTTAGTACGATTTTCATTTTGTTTGAATGCCGAAAATTGTCTATAAATAGTTCAGAATATTTTGTTTTTAAACTATGTTTAAATTACAGAAAATTTAGCTTTTTTGAATAATTGTTATTGTAAATCTTTTTTATTTGAATGAGATTTCACTCTGAATTTATTATCAGTTAATCTTATCTTTATATAAATTCAATCAGTCCTGAAATTTATTTTAATGAATATAAGGATAGCATAATCAAAATCTTCTTTTTTTATGCCGGAAATTCGGATTTCTTTCAAATTAAATCAGCAATTTGTTTATTTATTTTGATATAATAATATTATTTTTTTGTTTAAGTTTAAGTTTAAGTTTCTGAACGAGATTTTCGTTCTTTCAGAATCCTTCCAAGTAAGACTGGCGCGCCGGGGCTGAACTTCATGTACCAGAACATGAAGATCGGCGAGTACGTCTTTGTCGGGGAGAAAAGCGTGGTCCAGGCAGTCAGCGTCGGAAATCACGTCTACATAGGCAACAACTGCGTCATAGTAAGCATCGGACCTCTGTCTCACATGTTTATGTGCAGAACCGTACCGTACCGAAATAACCCGTTAAAGAACGCGTTTCGGCTTTCTAGAGTCGCGGAGTGATCATCCATGATTGCGTCTCGATAGCAGACAACACCTTCGTCCCGCCCGACACGGTCATTCCTGTCTTTACAATCTTCGCCGGCAACATCGGTTAGTGTGCGCTATATGATTGTCAGGAAGATTATCATATGATTTGACAGGCAGAGCGGGCCATAGACAGACAGACAGACAAACAGGGACAGACAGGGACAGACAGGCAGGCAGACTGGCAGGCAGACTGGCACAGGCAGACTTGCACAGGCAGACGGCTAAATAAACAGTCACACTTGCGGCCAAAGGGGTGCAGATGGCGTCAGGCAAAGATGTGTCTAGCAAAGATGTTATTTCCAGGCAAGCCAGTCGGAACCCTGCCTGATTGCACGCAGGAGCTTATGGAGAATTTTATTACCTCTTACTACGCTAAATTTTTACCTCAGTCGTCAAGGGTTTGATTTTTTATCTGCTTAACGTTTTGTATTCGCAAGTTTTACCCAATTATACAGCTCGTTTCGAAGAATTGCCACATAAACTCTCAATGTTTTAGAATAGCCATATAATAATTAATTTTTACAATAAACCGTTCCGACAAACCGGAAGTCGAATTCTCGCAACATAATTCGTTAGATAGTTTGGGAATAGGGAAAAATTGCTGAAAACATCTGCAAAAAAGTTTCCTTGAGATGTGAGTTTCGGAGAGGAATGACTTCGTGATCCCCTAGAGATGATCCCATAGAGATGGCCGCTGGGAAGACTTCAACGAGGTCGTCATTGTCTACGACTTCTCACGAAACAGATTTTTGTATCGCGCTCCATATGGAGAATGGCTGGGAAAACATTTATAAAACCGAGTGCCCGAGGTAAAACAGCAATTAATTGCAACTTCAAACGATATGCGCAGAAGCAGTTCGGTCGTCGAAGCTTATTTCATCATCACAAGTCACGCTTTAAGCCAGAAATTTGGCATGGTGCTTGAAGTGGTCGCCGATGAAACTGGCCACAAAGTAGTACCCATGATCGTAGCCCTCCTGATCACGGTACCGCAGCGGATGGCCAGCTATCTTGGCGGCCTCTTCGAAATTCTGCGGTAGAAGCTGGTTGGCCTTGTTGTCGTCCGCGCCGCCCTGATCGATCAAGATCTCCACCTTCTCTCCGGTGTACTGTCCGATCAAGTGGGTCGCATCATACTGCTTCCAGGCGTCCTGATTCGAACCGAGATAACCGGTGAAGGCCTTAATTCCCCATGGCGCGACGGAGGGGTTGCTGATGGGGGCGAAGGCCGAGACTGACCGGTACTGGCCGGGATTCTTCAGGAAGCAGATGAGAGCGCCGTGACCGCCAGCACTGTGCCCAAAAATGGACTGACGCGATGGGTCCACAGGAAAGTTCGCAGCCACAACAACTGGCAGCTGAAACGATAAGCGAATCGGTAATAATGTCTGTCTGTCTGTCTGTCTGTCTGTCTAATATACCTCCTTGTTCATATGCATGGCTGTCTGTTTGTATGATTGTCTGTCTGTCGGCCTATAAACTTGCCCGCCTGTCTGCCTGCCTGTATGCTGGTAAACCTGCTGTCTTTCAGTCTGCTTCTATGTCTGCATCTCTGTGCATCTGCTTAAGCATCTGGAGATTTCTCTGTTCAGCTACTAGCACAGAAGGGACAAGTGACCGTTTCACCGTTGCACCATTGCAAATGGCAGAACCCAATATTCAAAGATCGTGCGACAGTGCGTCTTGAGGGTGACAAGTTGTTACTGGCCGCTTACAAACGTCCCGTACCTCTTTCGTGACATATGAGTACATCCGGTAGTTTTTCTTCCACTTCTCCTCCGTTGCATCCACGTAAAAGCCGGCACCAGTTCCGAAATCGTAGGCATCCTCTTCGCCCTCGATGTTGCAGCCCCCTGAAAACAGAAGTCACATTCAAATACAATGCAAACTATAACATGCATGGTACATCAAGACTAGGCAGACAAATAGATAGACAGGCAGAGGGACCACAGACAGACACAGAGAGACAAACAAACTAACACAAAGAGACAAGAGAAGCAGACCGCGATATTTTACATACAAACAGACAGACAGATACCAGACAGACAGACCAACAGACAAACAGACAGACAGATGCCAGACAAACAGACCAGCAGATAAACAGACAGGCAGACAGGCAGACAGGCAGACAGGCAGACAGGCAGACAGGCAGATAGAGAGAGAAACCAGACAGACAAAAAACAGACAGGCAGACCGGCAGGCAGACAAACAGGCAGACAGACAGAAAGAGACAGAGATAGACAAACATCGTCGAATGACTAGTACTGACAAGTCTGTGTTTGATTGATGAATTGACTGCTTTCTCATGTGTCAAAAGAACCGGCAGTGACATCCTCAGGCCTCACTCACGTGGACTAGTGTCCGGCCCTATCACAACGATTCCAGCTTCCGCAGCGAACCGCTGAAATCCGGATTTTTCGATGAAATTTTTCTCTGTGCAAGTGAGGCCGGAGAGCCAGTAAAGAACGGGAAATTTTTTAGAAGTGTCACCATCAGCGGCGGCGGCGACTTGTGGAGGAATGTATGCGGCAAATGTCATACTGCATCCCGTTTCTTTGCTAAAAGGTTGGGAAAAACGTTTACAGCAACACAAACTAAACTGAGAACGCAACGGACGGGAATAACGAGCGAAAAATGAAGCCACAAAAATGAGTGAATTCATACAGCAAAATCAATAAATCAGTCGAATCAATTGTACATTACAACTGGCGATTGCCGATCAATCAATCAACCACTCCCCTGCACAGTCTAAATGGCGATTGCCGGTCAATCAATCAACCACTCCCCTGCACAGTCTAAATGGCGATTACCGATCAATCAATCAACCATTTCTCCTGCACAGTACAACAGACCTGTCAGAGTAAACCAAGCGAATCGTGAAACTACTATCTGGATTTTACATTTGCACCATGTTAAAGTTGCAGCAATTCCTTCCCTTCACCATTTCGGTTTGATCAATAATATCAGATTATTTCGCAGTTCGCAGAGTAATTTGAACGTACCTCGAGTGCTTGAAGATCTTTTGGAAGCCGCCGAACGACTTTGACGAGGAAATTAATTCAAGCGCCATTCTCTGCATATGTATCAGTAGTCTTGATAATGGAATCTTCTGAGGGGAAATTTCTTTGATTCCTGGTCTGGCTGACCTACGGAGTTATTGAGAGAAAAGAGACGGGAAGGAAACAGCTGAAACTGTTCACAAAACGATTCTAAACTAATGGCTCGCCAAACAACGCTAAATATGTGTTTGTGGCGGGCCAATCCGGACAATATCACCGGCATGAGCAATCCGGCGAGAACTGTTCACATCTGTTTCTCGATCGCCGAATTTTATTCTTATTCCAGCTGATGCATCTGCGCTGCCTGCAAATGCCTCGAAAACGAATTAAGCCATCGAAAGACGGCGTTCGGGCAGCGCAGGGCGCAGCGACGCAGCGTGTTATCTGCAACATTAGTACGCGTGCTCGCTGCGTTGATTGATGCGATTGTAAATAAATTGTAAATAAATAATTTGTCGCATTTACGGGCGGAGCAACATGCGTTGGAAGGGTGCAATGACACGGACGTGACTCTCCACGTGTGCTTTTAATTTATGGAAACCTGAAGGAAACCCGTGCCAGCCTGAGGGACCACCGTCGCCGCGGACTGACGGGCGCCCACGTCCGGGCCTCATCTTCTCCCCGAATCGGCAGTCCCTGACGGTTGGTAGGTAGGTAGGCAGACAGACAAACAGGCAGACTGACAGACAGACAGACAGACAGGTAGACATAGTCAGACAAACAAACATAGGCGATCAGACAGCAGTCAGACAGATAGGCAGACATAGTCAGACAGACGGACATAGGCGATCAGACAGGCAATCAGACAGACATAGTCAGACAGACATAGTCAGACAGACATAGTCAGACAGACTGACAGACAAACATAGGCAGACAGACATTTGTCCTCTCTGTTAACTACGGGCCCGTACCCGTATTCAACCTAGGAAAACAGACCCGCCCAGGGCTGACAACTGCAACAATATTCACGTGTCGCATTGCATTTCTGCTGACACATCCCTGCGATCTCAGCATTGGTCGCCGTTTTTCTTTATCCAGTTTATATGTGTCTGTCTGCTGATAGGATCACGTAATCGCTCAGTGTCTCTCACCTTTGAACACGTTTCACACATATCAGCGTCTGTTGTCACTCTACTGCATGCCTGAATAAAAATTAAAGTCCAGCGTACGAGAACCCGGGTACCCGCAGAAGAAGATGTGTACTAAACATATGCACTTCAGAACCGGTTCGAGGCCGTTCCACGTGACCGTGCAGGCGCGGGAAATGTTTCACGGGTACCTTTCACAAATGTCTGCGTCGCAGGCCACGGAAAAATGCACGGGCTTGTTTCTACCATGAGAAAAGACAGCGTAATTCCAGGACAACTCGTTTTGACACCTACGGTAGATCCTAGACATTGAATCCCTAAAACAATGGACTGGTCAACGTTTCTGTTGGCCTTACTGCCAGCCGTGTTGGCGTCGCTCTACTTTTGGTCTTCAACCTTCTCAAGGCGGAAGAATTTTCCCCCGGGACCGACAGGTACGAAACCGAAGAGCTTCAAGACAATGTGGATTATTCTTTTCTTTATTATTCGCTTATAATATATATTCATATTAATATTTTGTTATATACAGTACTATATAATATTTATAAATATTTTTGTATGAATATATTTAAACTAAATATCTGAATTCTCTCTATATCTGAAATATGCGCATTGTCTTATGAATATAGAATAATATATAATATGTAATTAAGCTAAAACTATTTTACAGTTAGTCCAAACACAATAATACCGCTAAGCACGATGTTTGAGATGATGCTTTTTAACATTAGCTTTTTCTTCTGTTTATGTCATACAAAACAAAGTATACCTGTCGTGGGGAATAAATAATATAACTACCATCACTAGCGGGACGTTTTATGGATGATAAAAACTACAATAAGTAAACTACGTGTAGTTGGCTTTTTTAGTCAGCTAAAGATTAGTTACAGGCATGAGGAGAAGTGTGTATGTGGGCTCACCCTCCACTTGGTCGATAAATCGGCTCACTCATGGGTTTCTCTTTCATGGCAGGTGTTTGATTATTTGATTTTCTGTATTATATCCTGGTATACTATAGCACTTTTGGGAATCAAACAATCAAACACCTGCCATGAAAGAGAAACCCATGAGTGAGTCGATTTATCGACCAAGTGGAGGGTGAGCCCAAATACCAATTTCACCTCATACTGTTGAAATTCCATCAAGTGTCTCTTACAGTAGCAGCTAACACTTGTTTAGGTTTAGTAAAATGAATTACCTGACTATAATTTATCCTTGTTTTCACTTGAACCTCTAGTCACTAAAAAAAGCTTTTAGCTTGGTATTTTTTTCCAGAAACTAGAAAAAACTGAAACCAAGAGACCAGCTACTAAATTTGTAAATGTAAGTTAGTTTCGCTCATCTGACTACTGTAGCACGGAAATTCAATTCAGAACATTTAGTCATGTTTTAATAGTATGAAAGAACCAGTCTGCAGAATCCTTTTTCTACATTAATCATATTTCTAGGAATTGCCTTAGAATATTTAATTTTCAAGGTATCCCATTTTTCGGGAATATTTTATCCTTCGGTAAACAACCCCCGGTGACGATGCTCCGTTGGAAAGAACAGTTTGGTGACATCTACGGTCTTCATGTCGGACGAAAACCGCTCGTCGTGCTCAGCGACTTCAACACCATCAAAAAGGTCTTTGGCGACGACGCAGCGGCAGGTCGTGAACAGAGCAGCCCCATCCGGCACGACATCGCCACCGGCGCAGGCAGCGGACTCATTTTCAGTCAGGACGATTTATGGCGAACCCATCGTCGCTTTGCCTTGTCCACTCTACGCGATTTGGGCATGGGGAAGAACTGGCTGGAGGACAGTATCATCGCCGAAGTGGAGGGTCTCTGTCAGACACTTCGCGACACGGAACAGAAACCGTTTGATCCGAAGGAACAGTTAACGAACAGCGTGTCCAATGTGATTTGCGCGTTGATTTTTGGGCAGCGGTTTGACTTGAAGGATCCCAAGTTCACACAGCTGACCACCATGTTGACGACGAACATTCAGAATGTCGATGTAGAGGGATTAGCGGAGGTGATGCCGTTTTTGATGTGGTTCCCCAACCGGGTGCGGGATCGGGTGATGACAGTGCGACGAAATTTGCGGAGTTTGGCGGTGTTTTTTAAGGACCAGGTGGATGAGCATGCCCGGACGAAGCAGCGGGATGAGGTTGTGCCGGATTATTTGTATGCTTATCAAGCTGAGGCGGAGAACCGATCTAAGACAGTGGCTGAAAATACATTTGATGGTAGGGCAAGTGCTGACTGCACTTGGTCCGTCGATCCATCTATCTACATATTGCATTGTATCTGTCTGTCTGACTGTCTGTCTGCCTGTCTGTCTGTCTGTCTGTCTGTCTGTCTGTCTGTCTGTCGTCTGTCATTTGCCTTGGTATCACTAAGGTTTACTAGCAATGGTTATTTTGACTTCAGAACCACAATTACTCAGTTCACTCTTCGACCTCTTCATCGCGGGTAGTGAAACCACTTCGACCACGACTTTGTGGGCTTTCGTGTATATGATCGAGAATCCTGAGGTAATGTGGAAAGTTCAGGCAGAAATTGACCAGAACATTGGCAGAGATCGCGTCCTCACCAACGCAGACAGAGGTAACTGCTGATCTCGTGTACAAACATGCTCTTTACTGTATGTTCCTCCGGTTATGGTAATTAATTTTTGCGGCAGGGCTTTTGCCTTACACTGAGGCGACGCTGCTGGAAATTCAGCGCTGTGCGAGCTTGGTGCCGCTATCGGTGCCGCATACGACTAGGTCGGAGATGAATATTGACGGCTACATCATTCCGAAAGACACAGTCCTCCTGGCGAACCTTTACTCCGTTCATCGGGATCCTCGTTACTGGGAAAAGCCGGAGAAATTCGATCCCACGCGTTTCTTGGACGAAAAAGAGAAACTCATTCGACATGAAGGATTCGCGCCATTTTCCGTTGGTGCGTACGTCTTATTCTGTTTTGAATGATTTATTTATAATACGAATACCGATTGATTACAGCGTTAAGTTTTTGAGCTCAATATATTAATTCACCGTTCGTAGAAAAATAAAGCTACAATAAATTGAGCCTTAGTAATAACGAAAAACGTAACAGAAGAGTTAATTAAAATTTGTGATTTACTCGTTTATTAATTCTGGAAAAAATAAACTAAACTAACATAATTTGCACATAAATCAAAACACATTTCACGTTTAATGAAGATTTTTTTTCCCACTGAAAATCGTTTTTCGTTTTGATTTAATTTGCATTCTGCAATCGAATACTCGTAATCGTAGTCCTGTTGCCCTTTCGCTCTCCCTACGGTAGCTGCAGAAGATTTCATTAGCGGGAAACAATGTTTTGATTATAGGTAAGCGAGCCTGCTTAGGCGAGTCACTGGCAAAAATGGAATTGTTCCTCTTTATCGCGAACCTTCTGCGGAGCTTCAATCTCCGTCTGCCCGCCGGCAAAACACTCTCTCACGAGGACTACCATGCTAGCGTGGTCAACTGCCCGAATCCGTTTCAGTTAATCTTTGAGCCGCGAACTTGAAAACCCGTCCTTGTTTAGAACTCTTTTTGAGGGCCATGCCTGTTCCGTTCTTTCCTAAAACGAGCGCAAATTTTGACTTCATTAATTCAGTTTAGACATGCAGGCATACAAAGAAACATGCAGACAGATACAGAGACAGACAAACAGGCATCCAAATAGACAGACAGACAGACAGACAGACAGACAGACAGACAGGCAGGCAGACAGACAAACAGACAGACAGACAGACAGACAGACAGACAGACAATGCTATCTTCACTGAATGAATTCGAGACAAATAAAACCTGCGATAAACCATTCGTATTATTATTTCGCTGGAGTTTTTCGCGATCAGCAGTGAGAAATACGACTCCTTGTACCTTGTATCATAGATGACAGCTACGACGATTTTGAAGCTTATCGCGATTAAGAGGAACAAAAATCCTTGATCGTGCAAAAATCTGTCAAAGGTAAAGGTTGTCTTAATCATTACAGTGCAATTACTGAGATGACTTACAGTATTGGTTTCACATTGCACTGATAATTTACCCGTATTCTACGTTCACTTAAAGCGCGTATAACGGCAGGGGGAGTTTAATTCATCGGCATCACATGACCGCCGGGCCAGATGTTTGAAATGTCGCGAAGTTGGTGCATCTTCGGCCCAAACTCATGAGACTGGATGAATAGTACCTACAGGATGTCAGAATTTAACGTCTTCAAAAATAATAACAAAATTCAGATATCTGCGATGTTTTCGATGTAAATTTCTGAAATGTTTTGATCGCCCGACGGACGACCTAACGGACAGCCCGACGGACGACTCGACGGACAGCCCGACGGACGACTCGACGGACAGCCCGACGGACGACCTAACGGACAGCCTGATGGACGACTCGACGGACAGCCCGACGGACGACTCGACGAACAGCCTGGCGGACGATCTAACGGACAGCCCGACAGACGGCCCGAAAGACCATTGCCATATTTTTTCAATTTCGGTTGAAGGGGGGGGGAGGTGCAAATGTATGCTTGCACCCCCTTATACGCGGCACTGATTGCAGAAATGGGTAGGGTCAACAGTCAACCAACAAATCATACAGAAAAGCGCCTTGGCCGAGAAGTATCTACGCTATGAGCATACCGTAGTCTGTCCCGTTTCTGACCTCTATAGCAAAACTCGTACGCAGATGGGACACATGTTTGCTTATTAAAATAAATTGTTGCTGAGAGATGTGCATACAACCAGATTAAAACCGGGTCTAAAACTGGTTGCGTTCGTAGAGAATTGTTAAAAGAGAACAGAAAATATAGTCCAATAAAACGTAATTACTGAGGATTTTTAGTTTTGTTTCTTTTTGCAACCAAAACTGTTCTTTAAGTTTTAGTGTTATTTCATGGTTAAGTTTAGGGTTGCCATTCCTACTACGCCGACTCCAAATTATATAATTATATATATAATTATATAATTTTAATATGGGGTTTCGGGAAAGAGTTGTCCTTTCAGAAAAAGATTGTTCTGTCTATCTTTGGCGAAGAAGTTTGCGGGCAT
Organism: Hypsibius dujardini; assembly: GCA_001579985.1. Lineage (NCBI taxonomy): Eukaryota > Metazoa > Tardigrada > Eutardigrada > Parachela > Hypsibiidae > Hypsibius > Hypsibius dujardini. Next base: position 5,820 of record LRSR01010087.1, on the reverse strand, counting down.
TGCAACTGATGAATAAAAAGGTTGTACCCGGGTTGTGAGCGTACTTAAACTCACCTAACTTTTCTTGGCATGATCTTATCTAAAAATTAATTTCGACTCTGTTTACATCAAGTAAATATGCGTTCGAGGTCTAGAGGCGCAGCTGTGGCCCAATTATGGAAAGCTACGCTAGCAAGTCCCACTTTGCTTTGAGAAGTATACAAAGCTCCTCTCATGACTTTCTCAAGATATTTCGCTTATGCTAATCAATTCTAAATTAGATTGACCCGTTAACGCCCAATGTCCTCAAATAACGACATGGTGATCTCCAATTTTTCACGCAGAGATGGTTTGAGCGATTTTGCTAAACTCAACTGATTTTAAAGGTTAATATCTTGTTTAAAAATCAGAAATTATACTTTGGTCATTCGCTACTTGACCAATGTCCAGCAGAAATTGCCAAAGTTAACCAGTTTTCACTTCTTTTGAGTGAAAAAGGTCTCCACAGGCTTGTTAAAATATTTTTTTTTTCCATCCATCAAGTAGACCATTTATTGACAGTCTCTAAAAATCATTATCTGAGTCGGATTGTTGAATGGCACGTGGCGAGTGATCAACGAAGGCGTTCGATTTTTTTTCCAAAAATGAATAAAACTGACTATGAAAAATTGTCGATCGATTGATTGATTTTTTAACTAAATAAGGCGCCGATAAGTGCAAGAAACAGTTTTTCATCGGTAATATTGTTTCTATCTCAGTAGTGGACAATGGTCTGCCAAAAAAAAACCGAATTTTCCAAAGTAGCCCAAAAACTGAAAACTAATTTTGTTCTTAATGGAACAGAACTATGAAAGGAAAAAATACTTCTGGCACTGAAAGCGAGTCCGATCTTGGCACCAGGCGTTAACGGGTTGAGCATGGGCTCAGGTCATTATTTATTGGATGAGTGCCACTGACCGGGCATGCAGAAATATTGAACAAACTCCTCGGACAGTCCGTGAGGGCTGTATACACAAATACACACGTGGCAAAAACCTTTGGGCTGACCGAATTAAGCACTTTAACTCGCAGCTGTGTACTACGGCCATTCAAGAGTCGAACGAGTGTAATGGCTTAACTCGGTTAGCGCAAGATTTTTGCCACGTGTGTGCAACTGCTCTCACGTACAAGTATTATGCTTTCCTTTCTCACATACATTTTTCAAATGATAAGCATTAGTGACTTTCTTGGTATAACGGTATTGAGGGGAATGAGCTCTTCCAATCGCCAGCCCATCGCCCTCGAATGAAGTACCGACAAATAGAACCTGAAACAATTGCGGAAAAAATGCTAAAAAATATCTACATTGACTTTTGTTTAGTGTTAACAGATTCACTCAGCAATACCTTGTCCCAAGGATTACAACTACAGTGATCACGACACACAGTCCCGCTAAAAGTCCGCTGAGTCCGCCGTTTCGAAGAAATCCTTAAACACAACCAAATACAATGTGTAAAATCGTGTTGTTTAAATATTTTGAAAAAGTATTTTGAATAGCTTAAAAAGCGTCTTTTAATTTTCAATATAACCTATTTTTATTTTATTCAAAATCACAAAAATAGAAAATGATATTATATTCATATTTTTATTACTAAATTTAAATTACTAAATTTACTTTACAAATTAGATTATTTTGTTTGATTATCATTTAAAATGTTACAAAATCGGCTTTTCTTTAAAATGAAATATTTGTTATTTAACTTTGCTGGTGAATTTTTATTTATCTATTATTTTATTTAGATTCTAAAACGTTATTCAAACAACGTTAGTGTAATAATTTTTCTATTTATTCTGTTAGTGTGCAATTACTACAGTAAATACCGTGGCTGACAATGCACCTGTATATTCCCGGCATTTAAGACGATTATACCCGCATAGGGTTCATTCCGTGGCAGTCCCTGGCCACCTGGCCAGATGCCGGAGATGTTGAGAAGTCGGTGGAGCTGTGGCCCGTATTCATGGGACTGGATGAAGAGAGCCTGTAATTTTGTAGGGATGAATGAATGATATGGTCACCGTATTGTACGGCAAGAAGAGTCTGGCTAGAAGAACTGGATTTATCCAATTTTTTTCATATCCCGGGGGCTCTTGGAAATCAGGACCTCCTGTTCCCAAACGTTTCAAAAGGATCAGGAACAAAAAATTAGATTGTGGTTCAACTTAAAAAAATGCATTGTGACCTTTTGTTCACCCCTAACACTACCATTGGGGGGTCCTGGTTCCGATTTGTAAAGACATTAAACGAGCCTCGGTGTACATTTTATCGGTAGTTCAATTGTTAGCAAAAATGCGCGTGCAGTAAACATTAAAATATTATTCTCCCCGAGGTTTCTTTGTGCGACCAATAAGAACCCTTTCAATGGTTCGAGACGAGCCCACATAGTACCGGTATAACCCTTTTGCGGTACATATAGACAAGCATGATACGTGCTTGTCTATGTCTGTGCCTGTGCCTGTGTCTGTGTCTGTGTCTGTGTCTGTGTCTGTGTCTGTGTCTGTGTCTGTGTCTGTGTCTGTGTCTGTGTCTGTGTCTTCAGCGTGATACCTCTTATTCACGACTATTGTATATAAGCGAACATGATACTTTTCGGGTGGAGTCGTTGTCACGGAAATGTGATACGGCGAGGGGTGCTTGCCGGAGTTCATTGCTGCCGATGTACTGTAGATGTCAGAGAATCCCCCGGGGGCGACGAATGTTCGGTTAAGAAACCGTTCCGATAGCCATTTTCCATCCTGGAGACGTCCTTCATCGTAAGTCGCGAGAGTCTCATTCAAAACCTGTAAATTGCATGTAAAGTAACACTCATTTTAGGTACTTAAATTAATTCGGTCAAAGACAGACAGACAATCACAAGAAAACAATGAATGGATAAAATGTAAGTTACGTTCATCTTCACTGGAAAGAAAACACTTACGCACGCATTTTTAAATGTGGTTTTGGTTGTTTGATAATTCAATGTCTTCGATGAGCTCGATGTTAACAGTTATTTGCATGCCAAAAATGTATCCGAAGATAGTTTCTTCAAGAAGTTAATTGGATTAAAAGTTAATTGGTGGAACAACCAAACAAGTGTAGAGCAATTAACCGAATCTTACCTGGGCGAGCATAAAGATGCCAGCGTAGCTTGATAAAACATCTCGGATCGGCTGAAACGATAGGTGCATGTCAGAAATTGTTGGCATTTTTATATTTGATCTTTTGTGCGGTTTTTGTTTCGATTTATTTGAGCGAGGCCTACTTTTGGACGTTTTTCATTATTAACGAAGGACATCTTAAATGTTTTTCATTACTAACTTTTGGACGTTTTTTCATGAGTGATAACTATGACGACGATGAAGGAAGTAGTTTTGATTCGTGTGAGAGATGTATGTTAATAATGTTATGTTGTTTGGTGAAGTCGATTTGCGAAAACAGAAATTTCTTAAACATAGGAAACACACATAATGTATGTCTTATGTTATGTTTAGATTGAATTATGTCGGTTGGTCAAGGGGCCAATGGTCCACCACTGCATGTATTACAAAAAACACTTCTCAATGTTTTTAGACGGGGTGATGCAAAAATCAAAGTGGCCCTGGCGAAAAAAAAATTACAGTAATTAATAATTCGAACATTAACTGAAATTGTTTATGGTTCTCTAACCGGTACTGTAGCGTGAGTATTCCTGGCCCCGCCTCTTTGCCCAGGACCCCTAGTTATTTTGGCTGTCTGTCTGGTGCTCGCGCGTTGTTTTGTGGCGGCACTTTTTGTTCATTTATTTTTAGGTTGTTCTGGATCTGTTCTGTGGTTTGATTGTGTAGAGAGCGCTTTGTCTGTGGTTGTGTTGATGTCTGCACGGTCGGACCGCCAGGGGATAGATAGCGGGTAGTTATTGCTTGCCGACTCGGCGACCGTTCCGCTCGTTTTATGCAATTGTTTCTTCTCGTTGTCGTCTCATTAATTAGTGCTCACGGTTCTTCGGTTCTTCGGTTCTTCGGTTGTGATTAACAACGATTAATGTTTCTCCGGTTGCGATCTGTTGGATGCGTAGAGTAGTTCAAGTTTTGTGTCTGTGTCGATTTCGATTTAGGATTGTCTTAATCTAGGCTCTTTTGGTGTCTGCTTGTTGAGGATATCAACAGTGGGATCGTTCAGGAGAGCCTCCTGCGGATCTATCTGCAATGGGCTGGTTATGCATGTGTTTCGGACTTTTTATTCTGTTTGTGCGGCTGAGTAGAAGGCATTTTCTTGTGTTGAAGGGAGAAACGTTTGCAGTACCGCAGTACTCTGTACGTAACAATTTGGCGGTCTATCTTTTTGTCCATATCAAAATGAATCCGTGATTGTGTCCCAAAATGGGATGCAAAAAGAGATTGTGAAACCGTGTGACCGCCTAACCGTCTAACCATCTAACCGTCTAGCCATCTAACCGCCTAGCCGTCTAGCCTTCTAACCGTCTGACGGTTTAACCGCCTTACCATCAAACCGTTAGCCGAATAACCTAACAGCCCAACCGCCTAACCGTCTAGCCTTCTAACCGTCTAACCGTTCAACGATCTAACCGTTTAGCCGTTTAGCCGAATAACCTTCTAACCTTCTAACAGTACGACCGTATAACCGCTTAGCCGAATATTCGCCTAACCGTTTAACCCTCTAAGTGTCTAATCGATTGACCGTCTGACCGTCTGGTCGTCAAAACGTCTAACGTTTAATTGCCTGACCGTCTAACCGTCTAACCGTCTTACTGTCTATTCGTCTGACCGTATGACGGTTGGTCAAATGGGAGTTTATCATCCACTATCAGTATTAGATTGGGCTTCTCAATTTTCCAATCTCCCGATGAGATACGCTGGGACAGCCACCCCGTAAACCATTGGCCTCGTGATCAGAAAGCGGTAGGGTGAGCCCTTTGAAAGGTTTGAGAAGGTCTGGGTAAGGTTGGGGAGGGTTTCAGAAGGGTAGGAATAGTTTAGAAAGGTATGGGATACACTTAAATCAATGTTTGGGATGGCTGAGAAGGATTTGGATATGTTGGTATGAATGGTGGGAATGGTTTCGGGATGACCTCAAAAATATCCTCATTTTTCTCATCCTGTCGCGCACTCCATCCTCATCCCATTCCGTTCCCAAACACGGCCAGACTTTTAGGCTACGCAGTGCTAATCAGGATTTCCTTTCTGGCTTTCTCATCTGTATGAGGGAAGGGCTCTGGAATGGGCCACTTGACTTTCCGTACCCTGGAATGGGCCACCGGGTGGCAGGGGGCACTCTGTCGCAAAATAATCGAAAACAGATGAATCACTGCATAAATCAGCGACCTCTCTAGTGAGCTTTTTCCAACCGTCCAATCATTTAATCTTTTAAACATGTTCTCACGACTTTTCTTCGTATCGGATATGCGTTCCACCAGGGTTGTCAATTATTCTCTGTCGCTTAGAATTTTGTTAACCAAAACCTGTCTGGAAGTTCTGATTCCAGGGTGACCCATTTCAGAATACGCAGGAAAGTCCAGTGACCCATTCCAGGAGCCCTCCCTCTTCCCTCTTACCCGAAATCGGCAGGTATATAGCGTAAAAAGGCCGTGTATTGCTCATGTAAATTTGGTGACAAAATCCAGTAGATAGATATACAAATGCATTAAGTGACAAAGACATTTATATACTGTGTATTGCAATAGTTTATATAAGTTTCGTGACTATTTGTGTACATGGAAATTGGGTGACAATCTATCTCAAAACGTTGGGGTCGGCCAGGCTTTTGAAATGTCTCACCTGCTCATCCGCGGTGATGTTGATGTTGTAGAGTTCTTTCCCTCGCACGCG
>LRSR01010085.1:0-16888 GCA_001579985.1 Hypsibius dujardini | reverse complement strand
GGCAGACAGACAGACAGACAGACAGACAGACAGACAGACAGACATTTTATATGTGATTTCTCCAGGCCGTGTGAACAGAGTGAGTGTGATCAACGAAAAGATTGCTGCCCATCCAGAGCTCAGAGAAGCCTACCAGCAAAAGCTTGCACGGGTTCTTCACAGTGAAGACCAGATTTCCACCCCAGCGAGACTTCGAGGCTTGCTCGATGGTTTGGTGTTATTCCTGGACGAAGTTGATCTCCTCCTGCGCAACAACTCTAACGGCAATCCCCTCCCGCAGCAAGGAGAGTCCTGGTTGTTCGGCGCGGAATTCACAAACGCTGATATGATTCTCGCCTGTATCCTGGCCAGAGTGGATCTCCTGGGACTGGCCGGAAAGTATTGGGATGAAACAGAGCGGATATTTCTTGCCGATTATTATCGTCGCCTCAAGAAGCGACCTTCTTTTATGCAGGTACCCGGTACTTCAAAAGTCATTGATCGCAGATCTACATGTCAGTTGTTCTGTCCTTCTACCTATTTGTCTGTCTGTCTCTCTGTCTGTCTGTTTGTCTGTCTGTCTATTTGCCTGCCTGCATGTCGGTCTATCTCTCTGTTTCTCTGTCTGCCTATCTGTTTTGTCTGTCGGTCGGTCTGTTAGTCAACATGTCTGTCTGCTTGTCTGTTCATTGTTTGTCTGTGTGTTATTATCTGTGTATTTTTCTCCTTTACCTGAGTATATGTGTTGACTCCCTATTTGCCTCATCTTGTTGTCACAACATATTATTCTCTTTGCAGCAATGTGTTCCGCACAGTTCTTTCGCGTGACTGTCAACCATCCTCCCTATATCAAGATATCTGGATCGCGGACGCACACAGGGTCTTAAACTGCCAAAATTATGTGGCGAATTGCGTTTGGCTAAAGAATCTGAAATATCACTGTCTGAGTCTGGAACTTCTGCAATCTCATGAGCGCGATCTTGGTAGACCGTCCTCCATACTGTACACAATGTATGGGCAATTCTGCTCTGCAGTCTCTAAAACTGAGTTTCCTGTGTCTTTTTGAGATATCTGCCTAAAATTTGGTTTGAAGGGACAAATATTATAAAATTTCTTGTATGGTTGTTTGCCTGTTTGTCTATTTGTCTGTCTGTTTGTCTAACTGTCTGGTTGGTTGGCTGGCTTTCTGTCTGTCTCACTTTCCTGTCTACCAGTCTGTTGGCTTATATTGTTTCCCTTTGGTTCTGCAGACAGTTTGGCCCCCAAATCATTCGATAGCCTAACTATTGAACTCTGGAGCGAGAGCGATAAGGAGAAAGATGATTTCCCTTCCGTGTCTTTAGCACCGTCTGTCCGTCCATCTTCTCGATCGATGGCGGACTCATCAACGCCAGAATGTCGTCTGAATTTTGCGATCGCAGGCGGTTGATTAGATAACAAAACACGATTGTGACCGCATGTGCTGCCTTGACTTGTAAGGTGCTGCAACACCATTTCTCTACACAGTTTTCCCGACACCAAATGCTTAATCTTGTTTGTTAAGAGGCCGCTTCCTACAATTTTCGTGGTGGTGCGCCGAGCGCGAAAAATTGCAGACCATTTTTGTTTGCGTTGTAAGCCGCCAACAAAACGGATTTTTGTTTATTTAGGAGGCTGTAGACTAGTATATGTGCATCCATCTCCTTCGGTGCGGCGGTATATTAAAATACCTGTTGTGGTTTCCGTTTCACCTCAGCCCATCTCCTTCTCGACTCGTGTCGAGTAGTGATCGTGTCTATCTACGGGTGATTCTATTTTCCCTGAAATATCCAAGCAATTCTAATTTCATTTTGACTTTCCAGATAAAGCCTACGTTACTGAATAATTTCGTGGAAATCTCACGCAAAAGGGGACGAGCCATTATTGACAGCAACGTCGCTTGTTTTTGCCTCTTGACTGGTATTTCTACCCGATCCAGTCAGCAGTGATGGCGGACGCGGTGAAGAATGGTTTGCCGGAAGACAGCTCGAAAGTGGTTATCTATCAGTATTACTCTTCCTACTGGAGTCAAATGGTAAGTGGGGCAGACAGGCATGAAACGACAGGACGGCCGACAGACAAACAAGCAGACAGACAGACCTTCATGCCGACAGACACACAGACAGACACACAGACACACAGACAGACACACACACAGACACAGACACAGACACAGACACAGACACAGACACAGACACAGACACAGACACAGACACAGACACAGACACAGACACATACACAGACATACAGACACACAGACACACAGACAAACAAACAAATAGGTAAACAGACTGACAGACACACAGACAAATAGACAGACAGACAGACAGACAGATGCGGACGTTTGCAGAATATTGTAACTCTATTTTCAGGTTCGACTGGCTTGTGTGGAGAAAGGAATCCCCTTCACGAAGGTGGAGATCGACTTAGTCAAAGGAGAAAACTACAATCCCGACTACCTACGCATCAATCCAGCCTGTGAGGTCCCTGCACTGGCGCACAACGGGAAGATTATCGACGGCTCTCAACCCATCATTGACTATTTGGACCAGATCTCAGTGCACGGTGTGTTTTGTTCCCTTGACAAAATTGACTAACGGTCAGACATACGTACTGTACGTCCAACCTTGACAAGTCTTTTTGTTCAATTTCCTCGTGTCTACAGACAAGCCTCAAGGACAGCGGCAGGAGGAAATAGAAGCCTTTCGACGGGAGTGCTGCCAGCTTCCCATGGCCGAGATTACCGTAGGCGTTGTCTTGAACCCCACTCTGCTGGAGGGCGCCAAGGTTCCAGAGAAGACGATGGAAAACTTTTCAAGTAAACAAACATTTCTCTGGGAATACCTGGCAATTCCGGGAATCCATGATTGTGCCCGTGTCTGTGCCAGTGTCTGTGCCAGTGTCTGTGGCTATATTCGTGTCTTTGTTTATGGCTATGTCTGTCTACGTGGGCTTTTGCATGCTTAAAACTGTTGAAGTGTTTTTAATTAGCGCGAATCTTTTCATTGACTTCTCGTTGTTAAAGCCTTTCTTATCGACTGCAGAAAGAGTCAATCGCCGAGCCGTGCTAGAAGAGAACATCGTCAAGTATCCAGAGCTGGCGGACGCCTACCGTGCCAAACTCGAACGTGTCATTGCAACGGAAGTCCAAGTTGCCAATGTTGCGACCATCTATGATCTCCTTAAAAATTTGGAGAGATACCTGGATAACGTGGACGGCCTCCTGCGAATTAACGCTGCCGAAAACAGAGGTCCGCTTGTGTCCGTATGTCTACTTGGCCATTCTGTGTGCCCCTCGCTGGCCGTCAGTTTACCTGCGTGCTTATCGGTCTATCTGTCTGTTTGTCTGCCTCATTGTCGGTCTGTCTGTCTGCCTCAATTGTCTGGATGTCTGTTTTTCTGCCTGCCTGTCTGCCTGCTTGTCTGACTGACATACTTGCTTACTTCACTATTTCTTCCTCTGTGTTTGTCTCACCGTCTTGTTGTCTGTCGGCTTGCTGTTGTTCGTCTGACTCTTTATCTGACTGCCTGTCAGTTTGTCTGCCTACAGCTTCGTCCGCCTGTGTTGTTCTTCGTTTAACGATTTAGTAAAACCCTTCCGCTCACCGAGCAGGCAAGGACAGCTACGAGTGGCTATTCGGGAAGGATTTCACCAATGCTGACATTGCCTTGGCCATTTTGCTGGCCCGCCTAGACCTTCTGGGGTTGGCAGGCCGGCTGTGGGACGTGACGGACCGAATCTACCTGGCCGATTACTACCGTCGGCTTAAAGAAAGACCGTCTTTTCGACAAGTAAGGCATCAACTACCCAAACATATCGCTCGACAGACAGCACTAGTCTCATTATAACCCTGTACTCTTGCCTAGGAATGTGTGCCCTATATATCGGAGGACCACGCATAGCCGAGAACCAACCGTCAAAATACCTTCCGTTATTTTTATCCACAAGATCACTCTAAAAGGAAAAGTCTGCCAATACGATTATCAACGGTTAGAGAACTCAGTTTGATAATTAGTGGCCAGGTTTGCTGAACAGGAATTGAAAAAAAGCAGAAATTGAATCACTAAGACATTGTAAAAGTCGCCTGTCTGTCTATCCGTTGTATTTCTGTCTGTCTGTCAGTTCGTCTATCTCTGTCTGTCTTGTCTGTCTCTGTCTGTCTTGTCTGTCTATCATCGCTGTTCGTCTCTATCCGCCTATTGTAACTTCATGTCCATCTTCTTATCTGTTCTGTCTCTCTGTTTGTCTTGAATTTGTCTGTCCCTCTACTTGAATCAAAAATGGCATTAAAACAGTAGGATAAAAAGTCATGTATACTGGCTGTATGTATCTGGTTGTACACCGTAATCCCAAAAACTCGCTAACGAATCGAGTCTCCCAACCGTCGTTCACCCTCAACCGTTTTGTATTGCGGATCTGCCAAAAATGGCGTTGTTGTCTGCCGGCGAATATAGAGCGCTGAGCAGATTAACGTTTGTCGCTTCGTAGTATGTCGCTGCAGAAACGGCTGCGGGTGGCTCTTCCAGTTTTCGTCAGAGTCGAGGACAGGTGAGTCCAGGTTTCATTGCGGCGTTGAGTGATTGATTGGTTGTTTGATTCGTCGTTTTGCGCTAACCTCCCTTTGCGTCACTTGTTTTGATTTTGGTGTTTGTTTGATTAACGTGTTTAAATTTCAATAAAATACTATCTTTTCTAAAATAAAAAAGTATCTTAATATTTGAAGTACCCATTTTGTATTCTGTTAAAACATTGTCTTTTTGAGGCTCCAGTCATCACAGTCACTGTACCGCTCAAGTGCTCATGCAAGGAGCCCAGGATCAGATGTTTGAGTTGGATAACGTGCCGGGCTTGTACTATCGCAAGGTATGCACCATCCGTCAAGGAGGAATTTAGGAGCGGCTGCCTTATAAATCAGGTACTTGATCTCTGGAGATTCCTTTCAAATTTCGTAGATTCCTATACGTGCCGGTTTCATGTTTATTGCTTTCGTTTAGGACGACACGCTTAAGGGCAACCCTGGGCCGGCTGTGACAGCAATGATGAACGATCATCGCTACGGGTCACAGATTGGACAAGCGGCTCCGATTACGCGCCGGGAAGACGAACTTTCTCAACTGTTGCTGCTGCGGATCTCCATCGGTGGCCCGGCGGGCGGGCTGCCTGACCACGTCTGGTACATCTCGGATGGCGCCGTCGCGGATATGGATGATTCGAGCTTCTACAATTACCAGTAGACCCTCGGTTTGAAGAATAAACACTGGGTTTGATCTGTCTCTTGAGATTTGGTGACCTGTGTTTTACCGGACCATGAGGGATTTCTGACTAGAAACGTGATTCGAGTTGGCTGCTTCTCATTTGGAAGTTGATTTGTGTTTTGTGTTAATTTCGGAGTTCTTTTAATTCCGCCAACTTTTTTGTCTGACGTGTTTTACGGTGCTCAAACAAGGAGAACTGATTGGTCGATTTACTTCGATATCATGTTTAACTAGCTCGTTCTGGATACATTCATTTTTGATTTTCTCGTTCGTGATCTGCTGGTACGATTACGAATGTGACATGGTATTTTTACGAAAAGTATTAATGCTAATATGAAATGTCCATCATCAGCCAGAATGCGAGATCTGCGGTCCAAGAGAATACAAGTGGTCTAAACTCTATTTGATCCTTGCCTATCTAATTTTACTTTCTTAATGTCTGCCTGTCTGACACAGAAAGACAAACAGACATTTAGAAAAGAAAGAGAGGTAGGCAAGGCAGACATTAAGTCAAACCGTTAAGCTGGGAGGCAGAGACATCCAGGCATGAAAACAAACAGACATATGGAGCGATTGACAGCCAAGAAGACAGATGAGCTAATAGACATATAAGCAGGCGAGCCGTTCGTTGGTTTATCCGCCCGTCTATCCCTGTATCCGCGATCCATCCGTCCGTCCGTATTCCGTCTATCCGTCCGTTCGTCCTTCCATTCGCTCGTCCGTCCATTTGTCCCTCCATCCGTGATTCTTCCGGCCATCTGAACGTCCGTCCGTCTGTTTTCGTATGAGCGGTAAACTGCTATACGCGAACGGGTAATTCTTCGTGCTGGCCCTAAAAGTCTGAACGCGCGGGCTGGATGCTGCATGGCAGTGCACTGCACTGTGCTCTGCCTGCGGCAGACACCCACCACGCCAGAGAACCATATTTTCTGGGCTGGATGTGTGGTTTAATGGGCTTTGGCCCCAAGCGCGCAGCCTGCTTGGCAGTTTAAAATTTCAGCCTTCGCACTTTTCCAGCACGAAAAAGTCCTCCACATTTCCGCTTTTTATTTCGCAATCCGCTGCATTTCCGGCGACTGCACCGGGAAATTCCAAATTCCCACGGTAAAGTGACACCCGAAACTTGCTGGCATACCTTCATTTCACGCAGTCTTTATTTTGGTATTTGCACAGGATGTCGTTGAAACGGAAGATCCGTTTCAGCAATCTCTCCGCCAGCAACAATGGCAGCGAGGCTTCCACCTCCTCCGCCGGGATGGATGCCTTCCCCGACGAGTCCACAAAGTCCAGTGAGGATCCGTTCGCGTATCCAACGGGTGGGGCAGGCAGTGAGACGTCCAGCTTGACGTCGGAGGGGACGAAGAAGCCCAAGTTGCTGTTGAAGCTCGGAGGCGCCGCAAAAAAGAATCTTCCCCCACCACCCGGTGCAGCATTGGGAAGTAGCCCCTTGTTGGGTCTGCTGGCACCGACCATATCGATGGAGGCTCCCGCGGCGGCGGCGGCGGCAACGACGCCGGTAAAGGTTGATTTGGGCCGGTACCCGAACGGGAGGAAAAAGACTGATCGGAAGAAGAAGAAGACGCCGAAGGTAGAGGACGTTAGTGTGAAGGTGGGTCGCTGGGGTTATTTTTAATTGATTGGGAATTTAATTTCCTCGTTGAATTTTAATTATTAATTTCATTGGTTAAGAAATGAATTGTGTTACAATACATTTTGCGGGATGGTGATGGGATTTCGGGCATTTTGACACTTATTTTCAGATATTGTTTTCCACCTAGTTTAGCAGATCTTTAATCGCCCTGTTATTTTTTTATGATTACAATTTACTTGAATCACTTGAAATTTGCACAAATGAGTGATTAATAGGGATTAGCAGTTATGAAAACTCGCCACGATGGAGAGACGATGTATTTTCCGGCTTTCTGACATTATTTTCCAGATCTTTTTTTCGACCGATTTTGACGCATTTTATCTCTAAATTTTTTCATGATTTCAATTTAGTTGAATCGTTTGAAATTTACGTAGATGAGTGGTTGGGGAAGTGCAATTTATGAAAACTCATCGTAATAGTCGAGATGGAATCTTCCTAAGACCATTTCAATGGCTTGTTTTCTCAACAGAGCGAAGCTTTTACTCTTCTTTTCCATTATTTTATGGTTCAGTTTTGCTTTAGTAGCCTAAAAATTGAATTGAATGTTCTGGCGCTGAAGGAATTTCCATAAAAATACTTCCTCGAAGAAGACAGTAATTTCTGACTTCATAACCTAAACCGCATTCTCCCAAAGCATTTATGCTTCAGTTATTTATTTGGCTTCTAACTTACTCAGATCGTTTATAAAAACTCAGGCCGATCATATTGTTCGCTCTGAGATCGATTAAAGAAAATTTTTCTACGGTGTTTGTCAGGGATGTCTATATTTCACATCGACCACTTTTCCCCCTTGCAGGAGCTCCTATCTCACGTTGAAGACGCACAACACGCCCCACCACAGCCCTTCCAACCCAAGCCTGAGTTCCTCTTCCCATCAATCCCCCCGACGCGGCATCTCTCCTTTGCCGATCTCGCGGCAGAGTCCTCCAACCTCAGCCTCTCCATGGCAGAGTCTTCTTCTTCGCAGCAGCCGCAGCCGTCTACGCCACCGCTTCCTACCGAGTCGGCCGGACCATCCAGCGATCCGTTTGAGCAACTCCTCCATTACTATCTCACTCACCTAGAGCGGAAGGACATCCACAAGTTCTTCCACTTCCCCATCACCGACATGCTCGCGCCCGGCTACTCTGCCGTTGTAAAGCACCCCATGGACTTTAGTACGATGCGAAAGAAGCTGGCGCGCGGCTGGTACGAAAGCCTCTCCCAATTTAAGGTGAAGGAAGGGATAATAACGTGTTGCGGAGCTTTCAATCGATCAATCAACGGTTGATTGGTTGATTGACTGCATGTTTTACCGCTTGTTTGGAAAAGGCGTTCTACGGAAATCGGAATGATGATAACCACGACGGTCTTCCGATGGAACACTGAGCGACCAACTTTTTTCTCTAACCCAGAAACTCTGACCGATTTCCAAAACGTCCTTTTTTCTGCCAGCTACAAGATTTTTGTAGATTTTTTTATGGGAATTGATGAATAATTTTGTGTCGTTTTTTGCAGGGTGATTTTGATCTCATGTGTAGCAATGCGATGATCTACAACGAGCAGGACACCATCTACTCACGTTTCGCTCGTAAGATGTCCCGATCAGGCGCTAAAGTCATGAGTAAGGTAAGAAATGTCTCTTTCAGTTCCTGAGGAACTGAGAAAGTTGACTGATTGAGTAAAGGATTGATGATAGAAATGATTGATCATGTGCTACGGTACGGTTATTCGGTGTGGTGTGGGGAGTGTTCACCTCGAAGATCTGGGCAAGAGGCCGCTGCCGTCAGCGGTTGTCTTAATCTCTTCGTAGGGATAGCGTTCTCTTTCGGGTTGATCATTCACTGGACTGACATGTCCCTTGGGATTTCATGACCCGTAAACATGTTTTGCCTGTCTGCTGACTGGCAAATTTGTTTCTTTGATCTGTACTGAAGAACTTTCTGTCTGCCTGTTGGTCGGTCCACTCTGTTTATGAGCTGCCTGCCAGGAAGCATGTATTACAAGGGAACCGAACGGTAGGCGAGACGCCGATCTCTGAATTTTTTTTTTGAAAATAGTAAACTAAATTAATAGATTTTAGCAAAAAAAATCATCTGCAAACGAGTTCTGGTTTGAGCGGGAGAAAATTCGAAAGTTCCCGATGACTCCGTGGGTTTCCGATTCCGATTTATGTTCTAGCAAAACTCAATTTAATATTTTTACCACTCTAACCCACACTAAACGTTTGACTCCTAGATTTTTGACACTCTTCCACTTTGAATTCGATTTGAAATCGATTGACATCGGCAGAATCTTTTTGGTTGCCAGAGGGCGGAGTTATGGGCGAGTTTCAATCTAGGCTTCCGAGTAACGTTGCAGAAATGACACAGTTCCGCCCCTGTCCTCCAAATAAAATTTTGCTGATGTCAATCGATTTCAAATCGAATTTGGAGTGGGTGAGTGTCAAAAATCTTGGAATCAAACGTTTTCGAAAAACGACGTTTTGTGTGGGTTAGTGGTGAAAATTTTTTAATTTTGCTAGAGCATAAATCAAACAATCAACGGTTGAATTGAATGGGAAACCCGCGGAGCCATCGGGGAACTTTCGAATTTTTGCCGCTCAAATCAGAGCTCGTTTGCAAATAAAATTGTTTACTAAAATCTATTGATTTAGTTCACTATTTGCAAAGAAAACTTCAGAGAGATCGGCGTGTCGCCTACCGTTCGGTTCCCTTGTTAAGAGTTTTGTGTATCTGGTGACTTTATTGTCCTCCGCAGTTTTGCTTGGCTCCGAACTTTCTCGCCTCATTTCAGGAACGGTTGTCCAACGCCAGACGCGTCGTTCCCCGCCTCGATTCCATCCCGCCGCACCTGCTGGTGATAGAGACGCAGTCTCGCTCCCTCAAAGGCCATCATCATCACCGTCACCGAATTCCCACTGGCCTGCTAGCTGCACCTGCTCTCGCTGCTTCTACGTCGCGGGAGACGCCCGACACTGGCCGTGATTTGCCGGAAGTTGTGGAGGTTCACAGGGTGACTGATGCCGCGGACGAAGTGACTACCGGTTACGATGACTATGTCGGATCGATGTCTCCCTCCAAGTTTCGGTGCGTGCTTTTGTTTCCTGTTTGTACCTGTGCTAATTGGTTGTTTTTGTTGAATCGCAGAACGGGGAGTTTGTCGGGCCCGTATGAACACATCCCGCAGGAGAATGCTGAAGAGATTTTGACGCAGCTCCGAGCCGCGGGGAAAGAGGTCGCGGAGAGACTTACCACTCGAAATACCAAGGTGAGCCATTGCAGTGAACGAATAGGATTAATGGATAACGACTTGATTGTTCGACTGGGTGTATCAGTTGATTGTTGGTTTATTCGACGATTACGAATGCAGTCGATTTGCCACGCTTTTAATGCTGTTATACTCCTGGCAACACTACTCTTTTCTCAATGGAGGTTTTGACTCAGTGTTCTTCGTTTTTCGAATGTTGCAGCTGGTGATGCCGCAACGGCAAGCCGATGGTAG
Organism: Hypsibius dujardini; assembly: GCA_001579985.1. Classification (NCBI taxonomy): domain Eukaryota; kingdom Metazoa; phylum Tardigrada; class Eutardigrada; order Parachela; family Hypsibiidae; genus Hypsibius; species Hypsibius dujardini. The sequence goes on along the minus strand of LRSR01010085.1, from coordinate 6,501 downwards.
CGTCAGCCTGAACATTCTCAATCCCGACGCGCGGAGCAACATGACGATCGGTGCACTGTCAGGACCGCTGAAAACCGGAAGCGTCCGTCTTCCCCGGTTTGATCAGCGCGCTAAAATGGAGTCGTCCTCGGGTAGGTTCATGTTTCTTTTCTCGTCTGTCCAATGTCTACTGATCTGACGGCGGCGTGGAGGAATTGGGAAGAGACTACGAATCGGGAGAGCAGCACAATATCCCGGTAAGAGGAGTACTGGGACATTGTCATTTTAGTGATTGCTTGATTGATGTATTGACAGCAATTTTGAAATTCATTTTTTCCCGATTGGACGGGTTCGTTGGTAATGATAGTGTTAACCTCATAGATCTGGGCAAGGTAGCACCCGTTTTTCCGCTGGTGTCTATCTAATGTCTATGGAGGAAGAAAAGCGTAAAAGTTTCGATTACGATCCCCTTGAGAGATTCCCTGTCTGCAAGGATTTGAACAATTGAAAACATATTTTGTGTGCTTCTGTAGATGAAAACCAACTTCGTCGGACGTAGAGGATATTGCATCAGAATGCGGTAAGAGTTTTAGAATGGATTTTTGGTGTTGTCTGAATCATGTGGCGCTGAAGTTTCCCCATCTTTGGTGACTGGATTCACGGACATAGACCGACTCCTTCGCTATGATCCCCTTGAGGATGTCTCCATGCCTCTAGGATTTGCACGGCGAGTACATTTGCTGATAGCATATGTCTTTTTGGCTTTCAGGTATGATAAGGATGCTTTCGGACGAGGATTGCAGTTTTAGACAAGGACTTGTCTGGCTCTGTCTGAATGGAGACATTTAAGGTTCGTTTGTCCTTTTTTCCGGGTTTTCGGGTTAGACTTTGCAACCTCAAAGTTTGCGGAAGAAGCCAGGCTGTACCTCAGTCGGTTGTCTTGGTACTTTCGAGGGAAATTGTGTGTGCAGTGAGATCCGTGCGAGGTATTCATCAGATTAACAGTGTCTTTTGGATTTCATGACATGGATACATTTTATTTATTACCTTAATATTTCTAGTTTTGTTTTAAGATCTCATTATGGTCAGTTTCGTTTTGATTGCAGGTGTTTGGTGGCTGTCCGCAATATGGAAAGTTTTTTCGCCTGTTCCGGACGTATTTGACGGTAAGGGCAATGTCTTCCTTAGTCTTGTGTTGTGGATCGCTTACCCCTCCATCAGTCACCTCGAAGATCTGGGCAAGAGGCCGCTGCCGTCAGCGGTTGTCTTAATCTCTTCGTAGGGATAGCGTCTTTCTTGCGGGTTGATCATTCACTAGACTGATAATGTCTCTTGGGATTTCATGACCCGTGAACAGTTACTCTTGTTCGATCGATGTTTTATATTTTTGGTCTTTGAAATTAATATCTGAAGCTGTTTTGTTCATTCGTCGATTCTTATTCCACCATTTTTTTGTAGATTTCCAGCGACTCTTGGAAACCTTTCGCCCATGAAGGTACATTGAGTACGCATTTCCGTTGATTGATTGATGCATTGGAACGTCCGCGGTGGTCGTCATGGGCTTCTGCGCTCGCTTTCCAGGCTCATTGTGACTAGCCTCACATTGCTAGCCGAAGTAGTTTAGAGCCAGATTGAGTGTTGGGAAGTTTTTCGGTGCAAGGCATCGCCGTTATCCGGCGTCCTTGCTTCAATGTTTCCCGACAGACTTGGAGAGGCATCCTCTTCTGACTCGGATGTGGTTGAAACTTGTTTGTTCGTTTTTAGGAGAACGAACTTTCCCGATCCTCCTTCACGCCCCCGTCACATCACTCGACTGTCCTGTCTAGCATGTCTCATGATATGGAAGCGTTCAGGGAGTTTTTTCCGGTTTGTTTTCTGACCAGGAATGTGTTACGCTTTTGCAGTGTTTAATCAGTTCTACAAGGATTATGGTGTCTTCTCCACCCACGCGCCGGTCTACAACTCGAAGGGTGCCGTCTTCACTAAGGATGAGATTGATATGCTCCGATCGGCCTACGGCAGCGATCGCGGTGTGGCTTACGCAGAAAGGTAGGTAGGAACGTACTCGTCTCCATTGGGCGACGACAGACGGACCAGAGCAGATTGCCAATGGTCACACATTAGGGACACAGTGATGTCTCTGGCAGAAGAGAGTCCAGACTGTAGAGTGGGCAGACAGGCACGAGCAGACATGCAGGAGCTAACGAAAGCAGTCAGACATGAGCTAAATGCGGTAGACAGACAAACAAGCACTTGTATGTATCAAATTAAATTTTTTTATAACATAACTTATTCCATTTGTAGTCTTCTGCGATGGGCTCAACAAGTGAAGCACCCGGTGGTGCGAAAGAGCATCGAAAAGCTCCTCAACGACCACTCTGGCGGGGAACACAGCGACCTCGTCGTCCTCCTCAACGACCGCATTCTAGCGCGCAGCGAAGAGGAACGCCAGAAAATGTCTGTTCCCGTGGCCTTGCAGGTAGAGGCAGTTGCACTCCCATTCCAATATTGTTTTGGAACCCGAGTGTGATTTGTAACAATTTCACCGAATTCCACTTCCAATTGGAATTTCCTCTCGAGTTCCACTGGAATTTTACGCACTACTTTTTCGGCTTGCAGGAGTCCGTGCGTGGGCAGGATCTTCCCCGGCTGGATGGCAGCGATGCAGCACTAGCCAAGCTGAAGAACCTCTCAAACGACGGAATCGATGTCAGCTTTCTCGATGCCTTGTCGCCGGAGCTGTTGAAAGCCCCACCGAAGATGACAACAGTCGTCGCGGGGATCAACCCCGCGGAGTTGCTGAGTATGAACGGTGAGCTGTTGCATCAGCTGTATCTGGAGCAGACGAAGCGGCTGGTTACAGCGCCAACCGCGCAATTGGGAAATATTCCCGCTCCCGCAGACACGGAATATGCTTTGGGTGAGTGAAGAAAACAAAATTGCGGAATTTGTTGACACAAAGCTGCTGTAAAATGAGATTGTGTTGCATGGATGTCGTTTTTATGCCTTCCCTTCGGTTTGCCTGTATGTAGTTCGGACTGACCCTCAGTCTTCCTATTGGTCTGTCTTACTGTCAGTATGTCTGCCTTCTTGCTGGCCTGTCGGTATATCTGTCTGTCTTCCTCCCTCTCCCTTGTATCTGAATTTAAGCCGGCCGATCTGAATTGGTTTTTTTCTTACTCCTTAACAGCGGAGGAAGCCGTAGCCAGTTTGGCCAAACTGATTGCCCTGTCCAAGCCGGAAGACGTGGTGTCGTCGGTCGGCGTGCGGAAAGCTCTCAATTTCGTACCAGTATAATCCCTTCCTCGGATTCGGCTGCTTCCTCATTTCCCTTGATCTGATAAGTGTAAAAATTTCTCGCACCAAGTGCACATTAAGTATTTCTGAGCCTGTTTTTGTTGGTTTTAATAATGGTGTTGGATGCTTTTATAATACCAAGTTTTCGGTGTTTTTGGTTACTTTCCCATGCGCGTGTTTTGTTTCATATGATTTTACATTGGCAATTTTTTACTTGGGCGCCTGTCATGGTGTTTGGTCAATAGTAATTCGGGATTCGATCTGTACATATTTGAACAGAAATGTATGCACTGAATCGTATGGTCATATTGATGGCAATAGTTTCAATTTTTCCCAACTGGAACAGAATGAAACTGACAGTAACGAAACTCTTTCAGTAACATGAAAAAGAAAATTTGATCAAGCAGGCTTAATCAACCAATCGATGAGGATTAAAGCTCGATAGTTTTTAAGCAACACTAAAACCTTTCAAGTTGCAGGAACAAAACCTTACAACACAAACAAAATTCTTTTTAGTAAGTGTCTTAATCAATCAATCGATGACGACTAAAGCTCAACCGTTAAGCGACAGGTATAAACACTCACGCAATACAAACAAAACCCATTTAACTGGCGGCTTGTTCTTCTCTTCGTTGTTGCCTTGAATCTCGTGCGCAGTTATTTGTTTTGTGATCCTTGAACTTCCCGTCATTTCTCCCGGAGCCCGTCAAACGTAGTGAAGGCATTAAATTTCTCACTGAGGAGTCCTTATCCTCGGAAAGCAGCTCGTTTGATTGGTTTACGGCAGGGCCTTAAATAGTGTCTATTAATAGACAAAATGCATACTTTTTAAAAAAAATGTGCATCTTTAATTACCAAAATGTCGACGATTAAAAAAGTTCAAATCCGAAGAGAATTGCGATCACCCCCATCGATATTAGGGGACTTTTGCGCCCAGGGGGGGGTGGGTCTGGAACGGGGGCGACAAATAGAAAGCACTTTTCTGCTTGCTAATGCACAGAGCTGAAATAACGCGAAACACGTACGGGGAAAGCGTCTCATTATCTAATACTGTGTGAAGGTGCCAATAAGATATCCACTGTGTTTTTCGAATCTTTGTTTTACTCCTTACCGGCTTTTCTGTTTTGCTTTCTTGACAAACCAAAAATGTTTTTATTCTCGCGAACTTTAGTCCTGCATTGCATTGCATAGTCTTTATTAAATATTCCTAATTTTTTATGATGATAATTCGTAAGAATGACTCGTGAACAGTTGACGAAACTGCTGAAATTAACCCCTGGGGGCGGGGGCGCCCCCGCCCCCAGGGGGTTGTAGATCATTAGTGTTTTGCTATTTTAGGCCCTGGTTTACGGCGTCTCATTTTGAACTGATGGAAATTCGGGTGAGCTTTCTGCATTTTGGCGTCTCGCGTTTGATGAAGCCCGAGCCGTCTCAGCGCCTGCGCGAGATGGGCTTTTGTGCTCTTGTTACTCCTGCTAAAAAAAATTATTCTCTTTGAATCACATTTGAATGATCGAATATTTGATGTGGTCCAGAACAAACGTAAACATTGCATGAACAATGGGAAACATTGCAGGAACAATGGAAAACATTGCAGGAACAAGTGGAAACATTGCAGGAACAAACGGAAAAATTACAGGAACAAGTGTAAATATTGCAGGAACAAGTGGAAACATTGCAGGAACAAACGCAACATTGCATTGCTTCTTTTCCTGGTTCCTTCCAGAAAACGTCCTGTTTTACACCTGCTGGGACTGGGATTTTTTCGTCACAAATAAAAAAGGCACCGGAGGACAGAGAATCTGCGTCCGTGATGAAATTGACTAAGAAGGAGTGGCGAAATGATACAAACTAAAATTTGCGGTGACTGGATCAATTGGTTGGTTGATTGATTGGTTTGATGCTCTTTTCTCGGTGGCTCTCTTCACAATCTTGGACACTATACATTCAACCGTCCGGAACAGGACCTTTCTCTCGTCCGTATGGAAGGCCAAAGCATCAACAGAGTCAGTGAGCGACTTCTTCGGAGCGCGGACATCCACGCGGTAGACAGCGAAGTTCGCCTGCTGGAAGTCACTTCCGATCAAAAGGTAATGCCGACTGTCGAGTCCTCTAGCAATTTTTAATACTTCTACTCAAAATTAAAAATTCAGATGTTTTAGCACGTAGATTATTTTATAGTATTGTTAGAAATTGAAAAAACTAGCCAACGAGAGACCACTGAAAATTAGAAATTGCGAGTTTTAAATTTCGCACTATTCAATCAATCAATGACAAGCAACCAGAACCATTCGGGGTTTTATTTCCTTTTCTAAGCATTTATGAAAGTATACAATGATACAATTGTAAAACTGAACGTCACTTTCGATAGGTGCTAAACGTCAGTTAGATAACTCTGCTAGGGGAAGGAAAATTAAAAAGATTAAAATTTCCAAATTGCATGCTGTTCAATCAATCAATGACGACTGGCTGTCAATCAATGCTGTTCAATCAATCAATGAAGACTTTGCTCTTCAAATGCAGTTGCTCAAATGCTGTTCAATCAATCAATGACGACTTTTCTCTTCAAATGCTGTTCAATCAATCAATGACGACTTTTCCGAACGGTCTGTTTTTTTTATTTTATTTTGTTAGGGCTAGTATTCTTTTATATGAAATTATTAATTGATAAATCTTGCAACAGGGAACTTTGTTCTAGATTGTTGCTAGCAGTCTGATGAAGAATCCCGCGAGACGCAGGGGAAAAGCCACATTTTTATGCTGTTCAGTGAATCAATCAATCAATCAATGACGGTTGTCACGAGCAGTTTATGTTTATTTTATTTTTCTCCTGTTTTATGAAGGATTTCTAACAGCACATTTATTTTTAGCTTTTTTCCCCTTAAATCTTTCTCCTATTGGCATCATTTTCACAATTGTGATTATATTATATGATTAACATTGCATCGTTCCTTTTTTTCCCGGTTGACCGCAACAGTCGCTCCGATTCCTCGAGCCAAACCTCAGCGGCGCCACCGTCCTGGCCAAGGCCGTGAAGACCCTCGCATCCTGGCGGGATGAAGCTTCGAAGGAATCCCCGATCGAACCGGAACTGACGCACTGCTATAAGAAGCTCCGGCAGGAAGGGAAGAGTCCGCTGGAAGACGCCGATTACTTGTACCGTGCCGTCGTGCTGCGCGCGCTGCGGGACGAATTCGTGACGGATCAGCGGAAATGTGTGCTAAC
>LRSR01010081.1:0-11051 GCA_001579985.1 Hypsibius dujardini | reverse complement strand
CTGTCTGTCTGTCTGTCTGTCTGTCTGTCTGTTTGTCTGTCTGTTTGTCTGCCTGCTTGCCTGCTTGCCTGATTGCCTGCTGCGGCCGTGGCGTTAATGGGTTTTATTTGCAAAGCCGCATTGAAGCAAACCTCTGACACTTAAGCTAACAAAGGAGGCAGATAGAAACCCTTCGCTGTTTGTTTTAAAAATGTCTGTCTGTCTGCCTATCTCTTCGGCTAGCGGCATCGACCCTACATGGCTTGTCATTTCGGGCGGCTAGCCGTTGCATTTTCATACCTTGGACCTCGGAGGAGTGACGTCTTCTTGGGATGTTGAACTGTTAAAATATAGTTTTCCGTGTCTTGAACGCCGGCTTACTCTTTGGCGACCGGCGGTTAGGATACCTAGAATTCAAAGTATTTAGACTGAAGATCCGCCTTGCACTTCAGGGTCTAAAGCGTTTTTTTCCGGCCACTGGCCTCAGAATTTTTTGATCCCCAATCTACTTTTGCAGACCAAATTTGAGGTTAAAACAGCCTGTTTCAGGAAACATCACAAACGGTTAATTTTTCTTTTAGTTCAGGAATGTCCAAAAACGGTGCCGGAATATTATTAAATTGGTACAACAGTAGTGATGATTTATTAAGTAATTTCATCGCGGACTAATTTAAAGCTTTTTCTTATGAAATGTCAAAGTTGTGAAAACATTGAGAGACCCCCTTTTCCATGATTTTCATAGTAATATTATAAGGCCGTCCGTAACATTGGCAAAAGCGCAAGATTTTGAAATTTCCAAATGTTAGGATTTTTTTCGGTGAATGCTCTTTTTCGGGTTTCGGGTCGGGATCAGAATGAATTCGGGCAAAATTAACAATTTCGGATTGGGTTTGTCGGGCTCCGCTCATCGCTTCGGGTGTGGTCATCATTCATTATAAGAAGTGAAAAATTGTATAATAGCATGGCACTTGGCCTCGTAGACTAAGACCATCCCAGTTGAAAGACCATCCCAATCCTTTAAGAAGCCGTTGTTTTGTAACCTTAACAAGTCCCTCCGTAACATTGTCAAGAAGCGCAAGATTTCTGAAATTTTTAAATTATCAGGTGTTTTCCGTGAATGCTCTTTTTCGGGTTTCGGGATGGTTTCGGGCAAAATTAAAAAATTTGTTTCGGGTGTCGGGTCTATGGGGATTAAATTTTGATGTGAGACTGCATTTTTCTCATTAGAGACCATGAACAAATAATTAAGCCGACAGTGGCGTGCCGAGGTCTGGCCGGAGGGTGGGGCAATTTCATGTCCCGAAGCGGTGAGTTATTTTAATAGTTAAAAAATTGCCTTAGGTGCAAAATTATTGTCCCGGGTCAGTTTTAAATCGAAAGTGGAATCAGCCACAGGACTATTTCCAGCCCCAATAGCATTGGAATTACCTAATTGGAGTTCCGTTTAGCCAATTCCAATTCCAGTTCATTAAGAAGTACCCGTTGCCCCCAGGGGGGCAAATTCTGGTAATTAAAGTAATAAAAAATGCTTCCCTCCGTCAAAAGCTCATCAAAAACACCCCCTAATTGCCCCGAACAACGAAAATAATTTGGTGCAGGCAATCGTCTCATTGCCCCCCCCCCACTCGGCACGCTCCTGATCAGAGCGATAAAAAAAATGTAAGGATTATTCACGAAGAACCAGGCAGCGACTGTCCTACAAAGAGCGGACGAGTGCCGAAAGAGAGAACACCTCGAAAATACAGAAGCGATACGAAATGTGGACAATGGATAAAGCAGACGAAACGAGTGAACAAAACACCCAAAGAATGAATTAAAGAATGAGAGCATAGCAAAAGCGAAGAATACAAAAAGCCGAAAAAACGTGATAATGCAAGGCTAGAAAAGTGGGCAGTCACAGACAACTACCAAACGAATGGGAACAGTCCTAAAGGAACGGTTCAGTATTGGTACTTTCTGTGAAGAAGGCGATTTAATCGAATTCAGGCAGAAGGCAGGGTCGAAAGACGAACCGCCACACCGGATTTAACGTGTACATCAGGAGAGACTGACTGTATTATCATTGAGGGAGAGGCAAGCAGCAGGTGCAGCGTGATCAAACTAACTGCTGCAGTTCCGGAACATCTTTTTCGCGGCCGCCGGCCATCTCTTGCGGAGTTACGCAATAGAAACCGGCACTTAATGCCTGGCGCTCTTTGGTGACTTCATTGGAGTAGTCAACAACGACGTAAATGAGGTAGCCCTAAAGCCATGTACAAAAGAGCACGAAAAAGAATACTTGACACACCGCCACTTACTTTTGATCTGCGGGCATTTCTCTAGCAATGGCCAAGTGTTTATAGTTACCTCCAACGGGATGTCTACCATGTAAATTATCCCATTAACTAAGAGGCCGGCGACCAAGGAATAGATGGCGAGACCCAGTAATGCCATCAGCTTAACTCCAGTCAGGACAGTCCAGACCATTATGTAATCGGTGCTTTTCTGGAGAAATAACCAATGAGTTAACTCATCCATGAGGGTCGAAGATGTTAGACTTTACAGTGCGGCCTTTAGAGTTACGTTTCGGTACGTCGCAACAATCGGGGGCCCCGCTTACGGTCTTTACAGGATGGAATAAGGAGCTCTGAAGGGTGGGCTAGGGCTTGATGGGGACGGAATTAAGATATATGCATTCATAAACCGGCTCAGGATAAATGTCCTTTTCGGTAAAGAAAATCTTGAAAAATCTGTGTCAAAAACCCGTGCCCGCTGCTATTATGTAATTAATATTAGTTGAAATAATTTCCAGGCGACTGTTTCCATTTAGACAAAAGTACTTTAAAATTAACTCTCAAGCATGTATGTAATGTCATTTTTGCGGTATTCAAAAACAGACAAACTCCTGAGTTTAAGGCTTTTTTCAAACATTTGTAACGCTTAAACTAATGAAAACTTCCGAGTTTAAATCAGAAATTGTTTGGCTCGTGAGTTGAAATTCAGGAGTTTCAGGATTATAACAGCATTGTGTGTATGTCGAATGTTACAGCTCTTACCTTTTTAACTCCGTGCTGGAGAATTCCAGCAAGACCAAGGACCAGCACGGAAGCAAAAATAGAGAAATAGTCCCCGTGGTAGAGTTGGTAGAGGCCGGAAATTGCACCGATGATTGCTGTTACCTGCGAATTATCGAGTACCTTACAGCTTTCTTGGAACAATTTAAGAGGAGGAGGCCGCAAAATGTCTTCACTTTATTTGTTTACTACTAGCTGGTAAATGAATTTAGTATTTGTGATTTAGCTATAAATTTTATTTCATAGCTAATGTTACAGGAACTGTTCTAGGCGAAATTTTATACTCTCTCGGCCACCTGTTTTTGATATATTCCAGACATGACCTACAACTTTGCCCCCGACATCTACAAAAATTCTGCTGATTCCAGTCAATTCCAAGTTGAATGTGGGTAGGTTAATTTTAAACCTCGTAAAAGAAAAGCGTCCCTTACCATGTAGAAAGCGGCCACCCCAGTGGCGGCTTTTCTAGGGTCACAACCACAACACATCTTTGAGCAGTAACGATACCGAAAATAGATCCTTCCCGATTTCCACTGGCCGAAAGATATTCACGGTTGGCGAAGACGTGCACAAAAATGAAGGCTGCCTTGGGAGTTAATACCAAGCAGCTCAACGCGCCCACCCTTGGACAGTGACTGCATAAAAGGATCCAACCTGGTAAGAAGCAAGAGAACGAAAATTGACACTCCCACTTTATCTTGCTAGTGTATCCGGCATTTATTCGGCTTACCGCTCTATGTCTGTCTCTGTCTGTCTGTCTGTCTGTCTGTTTGTCAGCCTGTCTATCTCTCTGCTAGAGGTAGAGAAACAGAAAGACAGACAGAGAGGTAGAGAGAGTCTCTCTAGAGACTGTTTCTCTACCTCTCTGTCTCTCTGTCTCTTTGTCCGTCTCTCTGTCTGTCTCTCTCTGTCTCCCTACCTCTCTGTCTGTCTGTCTGTCTGTCTGTCTGTCTGTCTGTCTGTCTGCCTGTCTCTTTGGCTTGCGGTATTTATCTTACATGGTTTGTCACTTCGCACGGCTAGCCGCTGTAATCTCGTACCCTGGGCCTCGGGGGGGTTGATGTCTTCTTGGTGAGCTCTCAAAACAAAGTTTTCCGTGTCTTGAAATCCGCGCTTGAAGTAAGAAAACTTCATCGAAATTGAATGAGGCGTGTTTGTTCTTCTAAACTTGCGCGCTCAAATGTGTATTTATTTTATCGTGCGTTATTTACCGACGGCCGAAGCAATACTATAACTACTGACGGTACATGTGGCAGACTCACACCCGTTTTATTGGAATGAAGCGCTTCTTTAGTTGAAATACGGGATCGCGTATGCAAATGACGTCAGATTTGGATGCTGCGAGGCCAACCCCTTTCTCCCATGTTTGAGTTCGTCAATTTCTTCTGCATCTCTCTCTATTATTAATTTTCTGGCGTTAGATCGGGCTCACCGCCTCAAATACTAAATTGCTAATTTTTCAGCTTCGAGGCTGACGATATTTTTGTACTGCAAAATGCATTTGTCTCAAAACTGAACCCAAAAATTCGTGATTTGTTCCTGATACTTTTGAAGATCAAATTTACAAGGACAATATGGGATTTCAAAACATTTCTAAAAACTTCGGTTTTTCCCTTCAAATTTGGACCATTCTTGAATGCTTTTCAACATCCATTTGCAGTTATTGACAGCCATGGTTTATTGATCTCGACAAATCATAAATTTGATAGAAAAACTGAAGTTGTTGAAAATGTTCTGAAATGCCAGAGGTCCTTGGAAATCAGACTGAGAATAACCCCACAAGTTTTAAGTGATCAAGAACAAAATGACCCATTTTGGGTTCAATTTTGAAAAAATGCAGTTTGACCCTTTGCCCACCCCTGGCTCTACCACGAGGGCTTCTAGCTCCGACTTGTAAGGACTCTATGTAAACGAGCCCCTGTTGCAGACTGACGAGGTGTCTGTCTCGTACGATGACTCTTGTCTGAATCCTGCCTGGATTTGCCCGAGTTAGAACAAGCTGAAATCCAATCAAGATGGCTGGAACGCAGGCAGGATACAACCTGGGTCCCTCGGTACTATCAACGCAGGTCGATCCTGCACCAATCTGGTTTCCACCCTGCTTTGTTCGACGATTCGATCAACCGAAAATTACGTTGCAGTACTGTAGAGTCTCGACCATTTGGTGCCAGTTTTTAACGATCCCCGCATATTATGACTCTAGGGTAGCAGTGTGTGCAGGCATAATATACGGGTGGGTCTAGAAATTGACACCGAATGACTCTACAGTAAAAAGTAAGCGACAGGAAAAAATGGAGGGTCCGAGCGATGGACAAAAGGGGTGGGGCAGGGAGTTAGTTGCACGCAATCACCTAATCAACCGGTGACTTTATGACGACTTAAATTCACCACAAAACAAGCGGTGAAGCTTTGCTGGTTGATTTACTGATTGTCTTAATCTAACCCCTTGCTCCGCCCCTTTTGCCCATCTCTCAGACTCTCCTTTCAACTTTTTCCTGTCGCTTACTGTAGGCGTTTCCAAAAGGGCTGGTCGATCATTTTTACCCGAATTCGTTTACTCCACTTACAAACTGAGAGGAAATAAACCACACAAACAGAGGGACGGAACTTGAGATTCACCCCAAAGTCACTCTGATAAAATGAAGAATTTCAGAAGGCAGAAAACGGTAAAACAAAAACAAAGTGTTGCTCAACCGATGAGTATTCCTATTTGACACACCCGCACACAAAACAGAAAAATCACGATGGCGGCGGGATGCCGACAAAGCTCTGGCTGAGCAGGGCGAGATCGTCAAAGACGGCTCGCGGATCGTATTTATGCAGCAGGAAAAGACCCTGCACTTGGGCCATGGTAATGCTGGGCGCAGTGTCCACAGCCAAACTGGCAAATGACCGGGCGGCCTTTTCCGACTCTTCCGGGTAAAACCGGAGGTAGATTTTCTGGAGCTGGTATTCAGAGGCGAAGCCGATGTGTTGGGAGAGATCAATGCGACCAGGTCGTAATAGGGCGGGGTCCAACCTGAAAACTTCAAAGGTTTCGTCAGAGCAAGCACGGTAGAACAACGTCTTCATAGACTCTCCTCGAGGCAAGACAAACAGACAGACAAACAGACAGACAGACAGACAGACAGACAGACAGACAAGCAGACAGACAGACAGACAGACAGACGTATCGACGGAATCTTCTTACCGGTCGACATAATTTGTCGTCATAAACAGAATTCTCCCCTCCGCAGACGCTGCGCCGTCAATTGCATTAAGAAATCCGCTGAACGTCAGCCGACTCATCCCATCAAACGCCACATTTTCTAAGCAAGCCGATGAAAATCCAAAGCCACGTAATCAAAACACCGTACTCGACAAGCCAAACAATCCAGGCCCAGAAAAGACGCCTCACTTACTAGTCGTGCTTCCCCCCGCTGCTGCTGCCGCATCCGAGGCCTTGCTATTTCGATCGCGTTCCCGATTTAGAAACGCCGCGTCGACATCCTCCAGCAGGAACAGACTGTCCTATAAGGATAATGTTGTTTAAAAAGCATATTCAAAGTCAAACAAAATACATAATTAATTCCAGCTTATTCAATAAAAAAATGTTTTACATTTAAAAAAAGATTTACTGAAACCTCCATATATTTAATTCATTTCTGATACAATATTTATATGTAAATATAAAGCCTTAATGTTCAACGGAAGATTTCAAACATAACTTAAAAGTGAATTTTGGGGCATTAAATAAATCCCAATATGCCCTCAATAATGCAGTTATATTTCGGTGATTTCTTAACAAATGAATATATAACTTATTTAAAAGCACAATCCGGCTTTTCGACGTTAAAAATAAATTTCAAATGAATTTAATCGCGCAACCTGTGGGGAATTGCACAGCAGCTGATTGAAGACGTCATCGGTCAGCCAGCGCTCGCTCAGGTTGAGGATACAGATATTGAGGTTGAAGAGGCCTGCCAACGCCATGATAAAGGAGGTCTTGCCTGTACCGGGCGGCCCATAGAGAAGATAACCACGACGGTAGGGGATGCCGCGGTTAAGGTACCACTCGGAATGATCGACAAAGTGCTCCAGATCGGACGTGATCTTTTCGGCAACGCCGCGATCGAGGACGACCGACTCAACGGGGCGTTTATGCAGCGGCGTGGAGAGGGTGGACCAGCAGCCGTTCATGGCGTAGAAGATTGTGGTTTTGCCTTGGTTTTTGGTCTGGACGTAGGTGGAAGCTGATAGGAAACGCAAAGAATAATGTTACAGGTAGGCAGACAGACAGACAGATAGACAGACAGACAGAGAGATAGAGAAACAGTCAGACAGAGAAACAGACAGACAGATAGACAGACAAACAGACAGACAGAGAAACAGACAGACAGACAGACAGACAGACAGACAGTTATAGATAGTCACACACCTTCTTCCAGAATATCCCTGAAGATGGAAGTATCACGGCCACTGGTCCGCAGCACCAACATCTCCATGGGCCGCAAGCAGAACGAGTTGTCTGTCTGTGCTTTATTCCGTGAAATCTGAATCCATTTGTTTTTGTAGCTGCAACCACAAAATGGAAAATTGTAATCCGAAGAAAAGAATAATAGAGGGGTATTGCTTAAGATAAGTATTAGAAATACAAATAAAATCTCCGAAAAATTGCAAATTTAAAAAGAGCAAGGAACTTTTCCACCCTGATTGATCAACTAAATAAAAAACAATTTAGTCAAACAACATCCTCAATTCATCAATCAATCGAGCACGGCGGCAATTAAATTCGCCAAAAATCAATCGCGCACGGCGCGAACTAAATCCATCAAAAATCAATCAATCAAACAGCCAACCAAAGGCTTAGTGATGATGTTTGGACACATTCAAATTCTCCCCCTTACGAAAAGTGGTGCATTCCGGTAGCTGGCACGAAATCGAACCGATTCTTGGCTTTCTTCCCAGATGTATTTTGTGCGTGTGTCGTTTCAACACTCAAGTGCAGGGGATTTTTCAAGCGTGACGCATAGATCCACTGCAACACCCAACTGAAACTCTCATCCGTGCTGGGAATCTCCACGCTGCATGTCAGGTAGGACGAGTAGAAATGCTGGCCCATCGACCACATTTGCTGAAACAGAAACAAAAGCATCAATAAAAAACCACAGCATAATTTAGTGTAACACAATAATCAATCAATCAATCAATCAAGCACCAATATTCCATGCGCAATGTAAAATGGTGCAATAGATCGATCAATCAATCAAGCACCAGTATTCCATGCGCAATGTAAAATGGTGCAATAGATCAATCAACCGAGGCGCCCAATGATTCACTGTCAGTAACATATATTATTCATGAAGTGCAATCAAAACTGAAATATCCCCTGACCTGTAACGCAGCCAAACAGGCTCCCAATCCGACCAAGGAGAAGGTCGCTCCGAAATACGGATTGTTACAGAGATCCGCGAGGTAATCAAAGAGGGAGACATCCCAGAAGAGTTTCTGGCAGAGGGCAATTAACACGGCCAGAAATATCACAGCAATCCGCACAGAGATAAACGCATCGTTCCCCACAAAGGAGAGTAAATCGAAAAAAACCGAGCGCATGGTGAGATAGCAAAAAGGGTGAGAACAAAATGCAACTAAAATGAATCTTGCTAATTTTTATATATATTTAATTACAACTTTTCAAAGTCTGCGTGGAGGAATTCATTATCACGTTAAATAATGAGTGCGCCAAAGCCACAAATGCAAGTCGTCTTGAATGAAGTGGATCGAGGTGAGTGACACGTCGGACGCGGCGCTAAAAAAAGACAGATCAACGAGCCGGAAATTTGGAATTGGTTTTTTCAAGGCCGACTTTCCGCATGGGAGGAATTGAATGGAATGGAAACTTCATTTTCCATGGAATTTCAGGTGATGCCACTTCCAATTCGCAATCGCCATCCTCAATCCTCCATTCCAGCTTTATAGATTAATCCAGCAGTCTGCTGGAACTGGAACGACCCTCAAGCAGCTGATTTTCATTTGCGTGCATTTTCTTTGTGTTGCCTAATTTTGCCCAAATAATGCTAAATTAGCTTGCGAATTTGTTTTCTCCCGTTCATCCCTACGCAAAAAATGTCGCAGACAAGCTCTGAATGGGCAGTGTCTATAAGAAGTATATTTCAATATATAAGAGTGGATGAGGATTCCAACTCCACGGACATTGCTAGTGACCCGAAATAGGACCGATTCATCGTACTGTTCCTGCAATTTCTTGGTTGCCCTTTTTTTTATGTATCGAAAACAAATGCATCACAATCTGCACAATTCTATATAGCGGCAGCGGCCTCATGGCCCGCTTCGTGGAAGGGCGCTTGATGGGTCGCCTGGCCACGTAGCGGCGAGGTAGGCGCCAAGAGGTGGAGGTTTCGAAACAGATCGTCGGGGTTGCTTTTAAACATCAAAAACATCCCTTGAACGGTCGCCGCACTGATGGGAACGCCTTGACCGATGGCTGCCTTAGCGAACTGGGCGGCTCTTGAAGCACTTTCATTGGGGTAGAACCGCCGGAAGAGCCGGACAAGTTGGTACTCCGTCACGTGCCCGATGTACTCCTTGATGTCCACACGGCCGGGTCTTATGAGTGCAGGGTCCAACCTCGAAAAGCAATCGCAAATATGTGATTCCATAAGACTAGGCTTGCAGAGAGACATCAAGCCATACAGAAGACAGACTGGGCTGGGGGAGACCGACAGACAGACAGACAAATCAACACACAGTCAGTCACTAAACTTAAAGGACGCACAAGCTAACATATCTTTTCGTCTGCCTGCTACCTCGTTTTCCTGTGTCTTACCATGTCTAAGTGCCAGTTTGCTCAATCGTCTGTCTGTCTGTCTGTCTGTCTGCCTGCCTGCCTGCCTGTCTGTCTGTCTGTCTATCTGCCTGCCTGTTAAACTGTCTTTCGGTCCGTCTGTCTGCCTGCCTACATGTCTGTGTGCCTGTATATCTCTTCATCTCTCTGTCTGTGCGTCTGTGTCTGCTCATGTAGTCCCCGCATGTGGTACTTACCGATTAATATGGTTGGTGGTCATAAAAAGAATTCTCGCCTCCGACGAAGCGACACCGTCGATGGTATTGAGTAGTCCACTGAAAGTCACCCGATTTAACCCCTCAAACGCCGCTGCCGCTGAAATGTCCATAGAAAAAAAATTCTCCCCGGTATTTCCTGTTTCTATAGCGCTGTAATGTTTAGCGGGAAGAAGTACTTACTCTTGGGACTGTCTTCACGGCTGACGAACGCCGCGTCGACGTCTTCCAGCAAAATGATGGTCTGCTGCGGAGCGACATTGAGCAGGTGGTTCAGCCGATCATCCGCCAGGCCTCGTTCGCTCAAATTCAGAATGCAAATGCTGTACTCCAACTCCCCGGCTAATGCGGTGATAAAACTGCTTTTTCCGCAGCCGGGCGGTCCATACAGCAGATATCTGGAATACGCAATTCCCATTAAGATGACTTCAAAAAAGAGCAAAAAAGATCTTCAGTCCGCTTGGTTTATACCCTCTTCTATAGGGGATTCCCCGATCAATATACCACTGAGGGTTCTGGATGAATTCCTGGACATCGCTGAGAATGCGCTCGCCGACACCCTGGTCGAGCACCACGGAATCGAGCGGACGTCTCCGTCGAGGGTAGCCGAACGGCCTCCACTCCGATCCCATTGCCGTGTAGATCACAGTTTTTCCCTCCGTTTTCTGTAGTGCCAGTTTCCGCGCTAGAGAAGATGAAAGCACCATACGATGCTCAAATTAACCAGACAACGAGGACGGTCAACAGGAAGCACAGACACCGCTTACAAAAAGTCAGACGGAGAGACAAGCAGACAAATAAAAAGGTTCAGGCAGCACACAGACGAGCTCACAGGAAGATAGATAAGCATGCAGGCAGGCAGACAGACACAGACAAACAGACAGGCAGACACACAGACAGGCAGACACACAAACAAACACAGACAGACAAACAGACACAGACAGACAGACAGACAGACAG
>LRSR01010080.1:0-15659 GCA_001579985.1 Hypsibius dujardini | reverse complement strand
TTGGCGTCACTAGGATCTCTTGTGAACGTCAGGGTGGAACTACAGGTCTTTCTTGGACTCAGGAAAATTTCGAGTCGCTTTGGAGAAATGACCCTTATTTACGCCCAACCGCACGCCAAATAATTATGCTGATGCCGATTAATGCCGAATTGAATTATGAGAGGGGCTGTGTCAAAAAATAAAAATAAATATTTTATGAAAATGAGACGTTTATACACTCAAAATCACGGAAACTGCAATCTTCTATTGATTTCCCAAACTACAAATTCTGCCAAAAAAACCTTCGAGCAACAACGGTGAAATAAATATCCAAACCCCCACAAATGTGTCTTTTAAGGACACTTAAAGTGACTGTAATTTAAATTCGGCATCTGCAATATATTCCAAGTGAGCCACAAGAAAAAACAAATAAACCTTAAAGCCTTGCTCTAACCTGGTTAAAAAACTCATTTTTTAGGACAATGTCACGATGTATTGCCTCCCAGTGGTATTGCCTCCCGCTAGTAAGCATACCGATGGTATGAATAAAGTGTACGGACTGAAGGTACCGTTTCGATATTGTGTGTTCAAACAACAATCAACACACCTACCAGCAATGTTTTCACCTTCAGGATGCTATGCGAGGGGGTATACGTTCAACGTTGCGATTAGTGGATTAATCCAAGATCCTATGACACTCGAATGGAAAGCAATGATTCAGGACGCATTTCACCTCACTACTGGTAAAAACCGTTTACGAATACATTCTAACGTTCTTTAACCATACAATAAATTTGGACAAAGTACCGACAGGCTAACATTATTATTACATCATTAGAATTGCAATTTACGGTCAATCGATATATGCACCACTTGAACTTTTTACTAAACTTTTAAGTAGTAAAAAATGAATCAATTTAGTGGACGGGCTTTCTCGCCGATTTGACATGTGGTTCTACGGTGCATATTAATGGAGTTGTGAGATGAACTCGTTTTCTTACGCAAAGGGTGCTCTGAATGCCTTACCCAATTGACAAAACATGAAGAGAAAAATTTGAGTTATTTTTAGAGCCGTAACTAGACAACGTAACGTAACGTAACGTAACGTAACGTAACGTAGGCGTGACTAGACAAATTAATGCGCGAGTTTTTAAAATTACAAAACAGCTACTTTTTGAAATGGAAGGAGCTGTCTTGTTGGCGTTGGAACACACAGCCACGAATCCAATTGGAGTCACGACGCTTCCAATTGGAAACAAGCAGTCCCAGTTCCACTTTTCTGTCTATTTCCAGTGGCGTGTAGTCAGTATACTCGTACTGCTGGAAACAAAATTCCGAATGCTTGTTTGCGTCAAAATTCTCTGCAGTTTATGTCGCCATTTTTCGCCTACAATTTACTCGCGAATTCATCTCAATTCCTGGCGCCGAATCTCTTAAAGCGAAGGATGAACTTTTTCTGAAATTTTTCGTTCATTTCGTTTCATTTCTGCCGCCGATCCTGCACTACGTAGTCTCATTAACTCTCGAAGTACACTACATTTATGAACGGTGTTTATTAGAGCCCTGCAAACCGCACCGCAGCCCGCACCGCACCGCCGCAGTCCGCGCGGCGGGCTGCGGTGCGGGCCGCGGTTTCCATCTTCGCGGTTGCGGTTTAACTTTTCAAATCCGCCGCAAACCGCACTTGCCGCTTTTTGATACCATAAATAGTTATTAGAGAGATTGAAGCAACGTGCGTAAGAGTAGCGTAAGATTAAGCGTAAGGAAATCAACCAATTGAAATCGTGCGCGGGCGTGGCCAAACTTACCTCTTACGCCGCATGCGTTACCCTCGTCGTAAGGAGCAGTGGACCTTACGCGGTGACGTAAGCACGGTGTAAGAACAATTCAGTATACTCAACCCTGGTCAATTTACTGGAATTTGACTCAAATTTCTAAGCAACAGTAGCAACTAGCCACCTGAGTTGTAGAAAACTATGAACTCAACTGAAAAATTTAGAGGCCGATTTTTGTCGCACATGCCACCGTTCGAGTAACCAAACTTTTCGTCTGTTAAAAGACCATTCGCGTACGTCAATAGAAGTAGGGATGGCATCAAATGGCGAAAAGCTAGAGTTTGATTTGATTTGATTTTGAAAGTCATTTTATCATTTGATCATTTGATTTCTTATCACTCCTCTTTCCCGTGAAACATGATTTGATTTGATTTGAATTTGACATTTGACATTTAATGCCATCCCCAAACAGAAGGGATTTGTATTTCATGATAGGAAACAGACACGAGAAAAAGAAATCGAATGATGGAACTACAGAAATATTCGGTTTGACGAGCTGGTATTTTCCAAAAAATGGCGCAGAATTCAAGAAGCATTGCTTAAGGTTACCTTACGCTACTCTTACGCCGAAAATGCTTCAACCTCTCTATTGCAATCAATCAATTGTCCATTATCCCACAGAGGCAGGCGCAATCTGATTTGTTTTACTATTGAAAATACGTGCATGACGTATACGTATGTATGTAAATATGTACGTATTTACGTATTTTTTACGTATTTGTATACGTATATTTTATTAGGTTCTAAAACTGGCGGTGCGGTTTGCGGTTTGAGGGTGCCAGCCCGCGGGCTGCGGCGGTGCGGTTTTAAGGGTTGCCTGCGGTGAGGTGCGGGCCGCGGTTTAGAAAACAGGTCGCAGTGCGGGCTGCGGTTCAATTTTTTCTAACCGCGCAGGGCTCTAGTGTTTATATTTACATTTGTCGCGATAGAAGACAGTATTATCACAAAAGGGAAAAAATGTTCGGAGCAAGAACCAACACGTCAGAATTTAGGTCTCTCAGCTGCGTCAATCCATCCATCCAACCATCAATCAATCAATCAATCACAATCAAGATTTCGGGTATAGGACCGTGGAACGTTGACAGGAAACTGTACGTTCGGTCCACAGGGAATTGTCGATTCGGGGTACGGGAACACAACATCTACTACTAGAGTCTACTCGCGAATTCATCTCAATTCCTGGCGCCGAATCTCTTAAAGCGAAGGATGAACTTTTTCTGAAATTTTTCGTTCATTTCGTTTCATTTCTGCCGCCGATCCTGCAATACTTAGTCTCATGAATCCCGAAGTACACTAAATTTATGAACCGTGTTTATAAATACATTTGTCGCGATGGAAGACAGTATTATCATAAAAGGGAAAAAGGTTCGGAGCAAGACCCAACACGTCAGAATTTAGGTCTCGGCTGCGTCAATCCATCCATCCATCAATCAATCAATCAATCAATCAATCAATCAATCCATCAATCAATCAATCACAATCAAGATTTCGGGTTTAGGACCTGGAGCTGTAAAAGCGCTCCCCTATCTATCTGCAGGAAAATCTTGAAGGAAATCGAAGTCTTGATGGGAAACACATTTAGATTAACTGAGCGCCCCGCAAATTTTGCAGGTATTTCCATTACTCGCAAAATTCTTATGCCTAACCACTTTGCCTATTAACATGAACATGAAAAAAATGAGGAAGCAATTTGAAAATGCGTAGGGAGAACTTGAAACTCTCTAAATATTTCATGGTAGGCAAGCGGATTTTTTTGGGTTTGCCTGTACATGCACAAAGGCCCCTCTTAGTCATGGACCGTCATCATCTTTAAAAACGACCTTATTAAAAATAACCATAAATCTCACCCAAACCTCCCTTATGAAATTTCAAGGAAAAAATAACCAGTGGTCGCCAGTGGTCTGCAGTGCAGAAGAGTTTATTCGTCATTGCCATAACACGGACAAACACCAGGAACCGTTTCATTTAACAATATGTGTTCATTTTTAGCCTACAAGAACTACGTGGTCGACTCGAATGATCGAGGCTCAATCTTCCACGACGAAATCTATATGCTGCTCAATCAATTAACAGGATATTCCAAAAATTCAGAAGCTTTAAATCTCATGAATCTCACCATCTTGGAGTGGTGACGCCCTAGAACTGCGCTATGTGAAAGCAAAGTCCATCCTAATCAAGAACGGATGCATGTCACATTTCGGCAATATCCACCCCACATCGCTCTGCAACTTACTCTCGGTTTGGAACGGAGGTGAAGGATTCAAGGAACGCTGGCTGTTCACATTAAGAAATGAAAAACGCCAAAAAACATACGAATGGGTAAAACATCAGAAGAAAAAGGCAGCGAAGATCAACCCTCCATACGCGCTGCACTCTACATTTGCTGGGCTTTTTGCTCATTTCCGGCAGTCTCCGGAAATGGTGAACTTTTTACCTGGGCGAGCAGGCTCAAGAAGAATTGTTTGCACATACTGACGTTATTCAGAAGGCATCCGATGAAGGTTCGCTACTCTTACACAGAAACAAATTGACAAGGCATACGGACAGATGTCTACCGGTAGCTGTTACAACAAACAAACCACACTACTTGGCTTCCCCCTTCCAAACACGAAATAATTATCGGCTGCGGTTTACATTTTTGGGTTAAATTAGAACAAGATTAAACGGTTGTACTAACCAAACTATCGGGCTGAAGGTCCAGTTCTAACGGCTACATAACCACTTTCACCACTGAAATTAGAAAATATAACGCAGGCAGAAAATTGGTGAAAGACTGCCACCAACCAAGGGCGCACCACACACTATTATTGCACCCAATATTGCTGTCATATTCTGTAAACGTGAACATTTTTGGAAACTTTCCCAATATGTAAATATATATAAAAATTGCATTTTGGCTGCACATTGGCGTTTAACCAGGTATCGGTAGGAAATTTAAGTATAGATATCAGGTTTTTCAAAAAACCGTGTTTCGGTAGCCAGAATTTTTTGGAGACCGCATTTACATTTAAAGTCATCAACTTCCATCAATTTTTATCTACAATATATTTTAAATTATTAGCTAACTACGCGATCAAAGTAAATGAAGCCACCGAGTTTGTAACACGTGAGGTAACTGTTGTGACACGACCCACATTCTTCACTCCAAAACGAATAATCAGGTGTTCCACAGGAATTATATGGACGATTAACTTCCTGGACGTAACTTTTTTTTCGTACAAAACAACCAGCATTCATATTTAATCTCCCAATCCACCCCCGCCCATATCAAGAAGACTGTATGTGCCAGCACTATTTCACAAAAAGGTCGCAAGGTTGCAATCACTCAAAATTAAACAAATATGACAAGGTAAACCCAATATTCAAATTAGAGAGGAAAGACCGCGTGCCAAGCGGCGCGGCGCGGCGCGGACGCGGTAATTCCGCACCGTGCCGCGTAAAAAATGGTCAAATTATGCCGCGCCGAACCGCGCCGCGTACGCTCTATAGTACGGACGGAAACCACAAAATGAATGAATAAATGCAATAATTTCAGTTGTAAGAAATATGCTCGTACTTATGGGTTGGTTGATTGACGACGAATATATTATTCCTGTGTTTGCTTGTTCTACGAAACTGTCATGTTCTGTTCTGTTAGTTCCTGTGTTCTTAGATTTTGTACTGTCGCCTGTCTAAATTTTATTTCGTTACTGCTTGCGCCTGATTGTGAGTGGTCGTGCGCTCGACCGGGTAAACACTGACCGCAAAACCCGTTTGGGGGCTGCGAAGCTCGACGATTTGTTGTTTCTAAAGTGGACTTTGTCCAGTGACTAGTTGTTTATCACTGGACGGAACGTTTCAGTAGTTTTGATAATTGCCGCTTTCAAATTGGAGTTTAATGCCGCGCCGCGCCGCTTTTTTATAATGGATCATGCCGCGTGGTGCCGCGTCGTTTAACGTTTTGTGGTTTCCGCGTGAAACCGCGCACCTTAAAAATTTAGCAGTTCATTCCGCGTCCGCGTGAGAAAACTCACGCGGTTTTCCTCTTTAATTCAAATTCAATAGGTTTCCATGAACCCCCCCCCCCTCCCAACCCTATAAATAAACAATTCAAGTTTAATCCAATTAGTGCCGCGTCACAAAACAAATTACCACATTCCCGATAAATAGTAATGTCTGTGTACACTGTATCTTTCACAGAAAGCATATCTTCGTCCGTGAACGACGAAGAAACTGCTGATCTTGGAAAAATGGAGGAAATGATCGTCAAACTGGCATTACTACTTCACGTTTTAGTCCACTCATTGATGTCTTACAAAAGCACGGGAAGCATTGACATTCCCCTTGAAGTTTCACATGACATATTGAAATACGTCATCTACTACGACACAACTAGTCACGAGACATTTAAGATCTTTTTAGGAGCCAATATTCTGGAAACCTCTCATACCAACTTCATCATGTTTGACGGTCAATACGTGTTCCCATGTCTGGTCTACGAAGCATGCAATGGTCGGAAACTCCCCAAATTTGGCGAAGCATCCGAACTTAAAAAAACAGCCATGCTTATGGAAGCAGCAGATTATGGAAGAACGGGAACAGTCAAAGTACCGACGGCCCAAAAATCGTCCTCAAAATCATATTTTGTATTTTACAAAGCACCACCCACGCCAGCTCTACGCAAGCAATTATAACATATGCATGCAGATTATAAACAATACAGAGACCATTTTGAGAGTCCCGTCAAAATCCGTCCGTCACAACGAAATACTCTGGCGCCTATCCTGAAAGCAACTGATGACGCCAACCCCTACAACACCGAAAAAAATAATCCAAGTTATGAGTCCGTGAATATGAGCTCGCCGAATAACAACGACGACACCATGGAATCATGGGGCACAGTACTATCCCACAAGGAGTTGCCTTCTCACCAGACTTTTCTTACGAACTCGTGTTTGAAGAAGAGGATAAAAATCAGGCCGAAACCCGATCGCCGAGTCCCTCTGAATGGGAATAAATCACATCCGGATATTTTATTATTTTGTTACGACAGCCACCTGTAATCCCTAATACTAATTTCGATTTGATTTTAATACTGCCCAGAATTCGGTGCGGGAAAAAATTTCGAACTTTCTGCTGGATTTCTTCCCAGACAATAAAGCAGCCGTTAATGTCCAGGAAGTGTCAGTCATTCTGAACGGTAAGAAAACGTGATCTTATTTTGCTGGTTACGTGTTTTCCTTCAGGTACATGGGCCTCACCATGGATCACCCACTCAGTGTAACGTTGTAATGGCTTCCAGATGGAGTTAGTCAACGGAGTTAGGTTTGACATGGACCCGGGGCCGGGGAAATGGAGCAGGGTTGTTATCGATTGCTTTCGTCGCATCAAGTTCAACGAAGAAATCTGGCCGCGTCTAGAAGGCTTAAAGCCGGATGAACCGGACATGTTTCTCGGGGCCGAACTTCGTTGAATCAAAATTCGTCATAAAAATTCAGAGGGAGGAGTTCCAGCCGCTTCGCTGTAAATTGTGGCGCGTCACTGTCTTGCTGGTCCCGTGACTCAGACCAGGCGATCTTGTGGATTCATCAGCTGGATCAAAGAAAAGCAAAAACCGCTCATGCGATTGGTTTGTCACAAAATAAGCAAGCGAGCTGTAGCCATTTTGAGATTCCCCCCCCCCGGCATGTGTGAACCAACTGAAAGAAGAGGGAATGTTTTTTTAGTTACTGACCACCTTTTGAGTTGTGACATGAACAATCGTAAAACCGGTAGTGGGGTTTGTTGGCTTTGCCCAATTATGCCTGGAGTGGAATTCTTGCGAATACCAAGTAGTGTTTTGAACATGTTAATGACATCTTGAATTGTGCTGTCCATAGTTTAATGTCGGCTTATAACATTCTGACTTTTTCATCTTGTTCTGTAGCCGTTTTTGGTGGTGGTTTAAGCAGGTTGTTGATGGGTTGAGCAGATCCTTGTGTTCTTTCTAAAGACCAGCAGGAACTATGATGACGGTTTCGGTAGTTGGAAAAAACCTATTTTTCATAATCCACCCTTTTAATTTGGTGAGTTAGACTCTTTTGTTCCTCCTGTAGGGTCCACTATGTATTGGTATAATGAGCCTATGCCAGGCAGACTTTCCATCGTCTCTTGAGTTGGTGGGCTGCTGTAATTTTGTAATCCAGTCGGCTGCATTGTTGTTTGGATATTGGTTCAAACAGCTTTCACATGGTAGTGTTATGCAGAATGATGAGGCTTCGTGCATTTTGATTTTGGTATCCACTCTTCGTCTTCCGAATCGAATCCTAACCACCGAACTATTTACGTTTTCCATTTCGCGTTTGCTCTTTAATAACTTTCTCATCCATGAAAATTTTTTCACCAAGATCGCCTCGGACTAATGATAGTTCTTGCTCGTAAAATTTGCCTGCAACAGGACAATCGTTTTAGATTTGGATGCGGTAGTGTTTTCTTGTGAGAAATGATTTACATAATTTTGTAGATCCGTTCCTGGTAAATCGAATCGAGTTTGGCGTCCTGCTACCTTGACTCAAGAAATCACTATAGGGCCAATTGCTTTGAAACACGTTATTTGGGTCCATACCATGAGAGCGGTGGATACAGGGACTGTAAGAGGACACAAAGTCTTGAATTTTGTCAATGTACTCTGTTGACCTTCTGTATCGAAACAGCTGCCATATGCGAGATTTAAAGGTACGAATAAGTCGTACAGCTTGTCCCGCCTTGATGTCGTTGTTTTCAATGGAAACAACTCGACTTGCTTTGATTTAAAAAACACTTTTACGGT
Organism: Hypsibius dujardini; assembly: GCA_001579985.1. Taxonomy (NCBI): domain Eukaryota; kingdom Metazoa; phylum Tardigrada; class Eutardigrada; order Parachela; family Hypsibiidae; genus Hypsibius; species Hypsibius dujardini. The sequence continues at coordinate 7,058 of LRSR01010080.1, read as the reverse complement.
AGAAATAAAATTGTATTTTGCTTTGTCCACTTGGATCCGTTCCGACTCGCTCAATTCGTTAATAACGTTTTGCAGTGCAATTTTAACATGTTCGGGGCCTTTGGTGGCCTTTCTTTGTATCGGCGAAAGTCTGCAAGATCGACTTGAAACTCCTATGTCATAATGCGAACGAAGACACGGTCTTAAGGGAATCTTTTTCGGTTTTCCTTGTCGATGCTGTTCCAAAAGCTGTTGAGATTGTCTCTTGTCCGCGACGTCTCCTTTCACGCTTTCGAGAAATCGATCGATACCACCGAAGCTGCCGGGCGTCGAGGTACTTGTTCAGTAGATTCATTGCAACAATTGCTGATTACGTTAAATTTAAAAATATGACAAAATGGAAGAGCTGATGGGCACCATTCAGCCATTCTTTAACGAAGAGAAATCCATTTAAATCCACCCTTTTGTTTCCTACGGCCGGCAAATATTTCTTGATGGCACTTCAAAAAAGTGTTCGTCTTCTAGGACTCCCGAGATCCCTTTCACAAACTCGATTGACGGTACATCTTACCGATTTGCTCGATATTTCCACCGCCCACCTGTTCAATTTCATCATCGCTGTGTTCCTTTCCGTTCAAGCCTCCGGTCACGTCATTGACTGGCTGTTCATTCTCTGTTTCGCTATTATCGCTCGTCACAAAATCAGCGCTTGCACCCACCAGCATCGGTTTCTGTTTGTGTTCATCCTTCTCCACCGGATCCCAACTCTCAGCACTCAGCATCCATGCATCATCTTCCGGCTGTTCTGCCTCGAGTTGCACTAAACTCCATGCCGCAGCCGCTGTGGACATTCCGGTATCCTCCGCTTCTTGACGCTTCCGTTCCATGGAGGCAGCCTTGCGTTGAAGGGCTTCTTGTCGTTCGCCTCCATCTTAGCTCGTTTAGCCTCCCGACTCGCAGAATCAGCAAGAGCTCCGAATTCAAGGTCTCCCATTTCCAGACGTTTCCGTGCCTTCGTCTCTGCCAGACGTGTCTGAGCTGCCTGTCGACTGGTTTCATTGAACTGACGCTTTTCTTCTTCCAAAATTTTCTACCAATAGAAAAAATGATGACATTTTAGGCACGATTATTACAATTCTAAAGCCTTAGCGTTTTCCCTGATGACGACTTTTTTCAAACCCGACGATTCATACCTTGCTCGTTGAGGGGCCTTTTTGTCCCAGCGTAAACACGCTATCGTTGATGGTTCTTGAAGCTTCCGCGGACGAAACAGGCCACATTTCAGGAAGAGTTTCCGGCGCGAGAATTTCAGGCGGGGGAGTATCGGGAGCGAGAATACCGGCACACACACACACACATACAGTAGTAGTAGTGGCAGTGGCAGTATTTTTAACGAAATAAAACAAAAACCTGAAAATATGCAGACAGGGCTATACGCCGGTTTAAACCGGTTCAGTTTACATTTTTTTTTAAAAAGGTCTCCCTCTATTTAGTGGTGCACGATTGATTGAATATTTCTGATTTTTTTCTTGTGCAGTACACTAACATAGATCTATAGTTTGCCGTTTTGGTTTTTTAAATTCGCCTTAAAGTTGAGGGAGATCTGAAATATGGTCCATGGGACAAATTTTAACAGTTTTGTCCTTGGGTTTTCCGAAACAACTTCTGATTCAACAACCTGAATCTTGATTTTGAAAGTGATTCGGATAGTCATCAAAGTGGGCTTTCCAGTGCAGAAAATATTTTATCAATAACAAACACAAGTTCAGGCAAGGGCCTGCGAAGGCCAGTGCCAAAAGCTTTCCCGCACCTGGTACCGCTACTGGTCTCCGGGGAATAACCAGTCTCCAGCTACCAGAATCCAGCGGGCATGTCCCTGAATCGCTATGGAAACAGAAACGGGACGAGCGCAACCAGCTGCTGGAAGCTCTAGATGAGGTCAGTTGGTGCAGTATACAATAAAGTGATTATGCTGTAAATAAATAATTTGTTCGGTAGAGCAAAAGAAGCGATTCTTCAATTACCTATGCCAATTCGAACTTGGATGAAGTGGGACCACAGACTAAGTCTTACACTTAACTGATTCTGCTTTCTAATGCTTAGTATTGGAAGTATTGGATTGGAAGCGTTTCCAATCCGTATATCCCTGAACGTAACGCTGTCTCAAAAAATAAGCTGTGTTGGCATACCGTAACTGAAGATATGGTTCTCCGAAGTCTCAAATTCGTAATGCACCATCGAGGTTTTGCCATAAACTTATCTCTACGGTTCGAACTAAATTGGTTTTGCCTGACGTCACTTTTCCTTTGTTACTGGCTGTATCTCTGTGATCATCTAGTGCAGGTGGTTTTTGAGTATCTCTTGAGTGGATGACCGGTTGACTTCTTGCTCAAAAATGTATTTCAAACCTAATTCCTGGTATAAATTTGGACTCAAGCAGATGTTTTAAAGCACTTTCGGCAATTGCGTTAGAAAAGTAATTGATTGAAAACAAGGAAATTGAAATGAATCGGGGTGATTACAGTAAATGCAGAATGCAGTCATGCATTACTATAACTTGCATAATTATAATTGACTTACGCGTCTTATACGTTAGATTTCTCATTTCTTTTTATTTCTGACTGGATGGTCACTTAACTTACATCACAAGATTACGGAACTTCTTTCAGCCTTTATAGAGGTTCTTGATACTGGTGCACAAGGTTAAAATCGCAGATCATATAAACTCAAGTCCCTCGTATTTCAAGCCCTCCAGGACTTCCTCTTCAACTAAAAGGATAGTCCCCGTAATACTGAACACTACAATGCGTGTTGAGAATAAATCATCAATTTCCATGATACGCAGGGCAATAATCACTGAGTCATCGGTACCGGGCACGAACCTATGGAGAACATACATGTATGACATACGTTCATGCGCTGTACTCGAGCAACTATTACGACTGGTACCTTGCTGCCGAAAAGCCGAAAAGAGGATTTGGTTCACCAATGGAGATATTTCGAAATTCGGAAAAGTCTTCATTGGCAATAATCATGACGTTATTGCAGGTGTACGGATGTCGCTCCTCGGTATGGTTCAGCGAACTGATTTGACGCGGCATGAAGTACCACTTCCGGAGCTTCTCCGACCACAGCACAGTTTCGTGCATGACGTATCCGGGTGCCTTAATTCCGAGGTGGTTTTCCATGGCGTCGTAAACCGGGTTCCAGTCTAAATGTTCCACGAGACCGTCTTTAGAGATTCTCTTGATCTGAAAGTAGACAAGATCAAGTTACAGCTGGTCCTCATTAATCTGTTTCCGCCAGTAAGCGAATTGGCAGACAGACAGACAAGCAGACAGATATGCAGGCAAGCAGACAGACAGACAGGCAGGCAGACAAACGGACAAACAGACCGACAAGCAGGCAGGCATGCAGATAGATAGATAAGCTGGCAGACCAATAATCATGCAGTAAAACAGGCAGGTAGTAGATTGTAACAGCACACAGAGTATTTGCATCGAACTCACTAGGAAACGTTACGGGATTTGACCTCCAGATCGAAATGGTTTTTTTTTCAAAAATACCTGTCTATATATCATGATTTATTATTGGGGTCTCGGGGCTGCAATCATATCCGCCGTTTCAGAAAAAAATAAGGAAGAAAAAAACCCCGTACCACTTATGTGCTATCGCCCGGGGTTTGATTGATTCAAAGTTTGATTGATCCAAAGTTTCAATTTATTGATCCCATCCACTGTAAAAAGATCGTTTTTTGGAAAACGTTTGATTCCAAAAATTTTTACACCGTCCATTTCAAATTAAATTTGAAATCGATTAGTATCAGCAGAATATTCTGCTATCAGAATCAGAATATCAGAATATTTTTTCGATGTCAGGGGGCAGAGATATGAGCTAGTTCAGGGCCTACATTAGTGTCTATTAATAGACAAAATGCATACTTTTAAAAACAAAATGTGCATCTTTATTTTCCAAAATGTCGACGATTAAAAAAGTTCAAATTCGAAGAGATTTGCGATCACCCCCCCTCGATATTAGGAGACTTTTGCGCCAAGGGGGAGAGGGGGCGGGTTTTGAACGGGGGGCGACAAATAGAAAGCACTTTTCTGCTTGCTGATGCGCGCACAGATCTGAAATAACAAGAAACACGTACGGGGAAAGCGTCTAATTATCCTAATTATCCTAATTATCTATTATCCTAATTTTTAATAATGATAATTCTTGAGAATAATTTGTGAACAGTTGAGGAAACTGCTGAAATTAACCCCCGGGGGCAGGGCGCGCCCGCCCCCAGGGGTTTGTAGATCATTAGTTTTTTGCTATTTTAGGCCCTGGGCTAGTTTCAATCTAGGCTTCCGAGTGACTTTGGAGAAATTATATGTAGTTCCGCCCCCTGGCATCCAAAAAATACTCTGCTGATGCCAATCGATTTAAAATCGAATTTGGAGTTGACAGGTGTCAAAAATCGTGGAATCGAACGTTTTCAAAAAACGATATTTTTACAGTGGTTGGAATCAATAAACTGAAACTTCGGAAACATGGCTAATCAACCAATCAATCAAGCCCCGGGCGATAGCACATAAGTGGTACGGAAGTTTTTTCTTCCTTATTTTTTTCTGAAACTGCGGATGTGATTGCAGCCCCGAGACCCCAATTTTAAATCATGATATATGGACAAGTATTTGTGGAAAAAAAAACATTTCGATCTGGAGATCAAATCCCGTAACCTTCCCGAGTCAGTAGTGTAAGATATAACTGGAATTATTTGTTCCTTACCCAACGCTGTGGGGCCTCTACAGAAGGACCTTCCGTATGCGGAAACTTGATGTCAGCGCTATGGCTTCCGACGTAGAGGTGTTGGTCCTTGACGATTGACCATTCGCATTTAAAACCTAAAAGCCGATAAGCAAGCTTTACTACGCTAACAGAAAGTGTTACAGTCCACGCCGAACCTTTCTGTTTCATCCCGTTCCCGTCAGCAAGGATGACCCAGGGAACAGCTGTATGATTGACCAGTTGAAAGACAATCCCTGTCCGATCATCACAGGCGTAGAGTTTCCCATTGAAGACAATCAAGTCGGAGAGCTCCATACCACGGCTCCCGAATGCAAACTGCGACTGAATGGCTTTCCCGTTGCTCGTGATCAATCGTTCCTTCTCTCCCACCGTCTTGGCTGGCTCAGCAGCAGCAGCATGGTCCCAGACAATGGCGCCACCTGTCCACTGTGACTTGATGGTGAAGGTTCCGCTCTTGAGGTAACTCACGTAAAATGAGGAATCCTTCTTGTCTTTCGACAGTTTGTCTTGATCCGCAATAATGGCAATCCTGCAACAAAATGTTTCGTATCGTCTCATCATTATCATCATCATCAACTCATCAAACTTGGAGAAGGAGTTAGTGAAACCCACCGAAACTCAACAGAACCATCGGACGCTTTAACGGGAGTAGTGAGCGGATAGGTGCTGTTATAGACGGTTTGAGCAGGAGCGGAAACAGATGAAGAGCCTGTAACAGGGTAGTTGAATACTGTCCGATGCGGGGCATTGACAATGGGATTGGAATGGACCCGAGAAAAAATTAATCCATAGAAAAGGAAAGAGTAGACTAATTCATTTCTTGACATGGTAAAAGAAAGGGAAAGAAAGGAAGGTAAGAAGGGACTCGGAAGGGCCGGTAGAGTAAACTCAAACTACAAGTCCTGATAGTGATGGTAATGAAATGAAATCTACCGACCAAGGAGCGCCATTTTCATGTAAATATATACATGTACAATGCCATGGCGGGATTGTGGCCCTGTGGCTGTTGGCCCGGCTTCCAGGAAGACGATACACGTATTTGGTGTAGTAGGTCTTTCCTCAATAGCCACCAGACCGAGCCACAAAATTGGCGCGTGTGTTGGATAGAATAAAATTTACTAGGCCAAGTGATTGATGATGAGTGATCTAATTAAGACTTTGTCTTCTTTCGCCCTTTTTGTAATAGATTGCAGTGATTCGTCGTGGTAACGTGCGAGACCAATCGGACCAATCGATCGAGCGACTCACTTCCACGCGGAAAAAAACGCGCTCTCGTACTATGTAGTACGGTAAGGTACGGTACGTTGGGCAGCTTGTGTTGTGTGAGTAAGGAAACGTTGTGTCAGCGGAAAGAGCTCGCCGTTTGGAGTACTTTGGGGGTCGTAAGCGGAAGCCATTTGTTAGTCAGACGGACGGGACGGAGAGCCACAGCATGCAAACAACGAAGCGTGGTGTGTATGCACCAAGTCAAGTGTTATCATCTCCTCGCACGGTCCACGAGCCAGCTCACACACAGCTTAACGATTGTTCAATCAAGAACGCACCTCGCTTCTGAACAGACTAATTGCAATTTTACTCCAACAGGAAACAGATTGGATCATCGTTTCCAAGTCGATGGCATTTTTCATAGAATCATAGAATCAATTGCCTTGTTTGACGTACCAGTTCCAGTCGGATGATAGTACCCAGTTGTACAGTAATGGGTTATATGAGTAATAAAAAAGTGCCCGTGTTGTGTGAAAAAAGCCTGCCGAAAAGAGAGGATGAATTTTTAGAATTGTCCAGTTTTAAAAAGAATTGGGCACTTGTCAAGTTCTCAGTCAAGTAAAATTTGATTATATTTTTTATGGTCGGAATGAGGCACGCTCAAACTATTTGGTCTCATCTCTCACGCGTTGTACATATAAAGTATGTCCACGCCGTCCCCGGAAGTATGTGTTTAGAATAACCGGTTTGTGCCCTTGAATTTGATCTATGGTAGCGCCAGCAAGTATTGTGTCCTCAACAGCAGGTGGCACCATGTTAGTTTAGTAGTCTGACCATCGCTCAGTTATCTGTTTTTTATCAGCAAAGTCGATCCAGGAAAAACGAACTTATTTCAACATGTTGATCGTATCTTCATTGGAACTTTTAAACCGCAGTGCAAAAAGCCTTTCGCCCAAGTGATACTTTGTCAGTCAGTGGTTGTTCCTAAATTTTAGATATTTTCCAACTCATTCCTTCCATCCGTCTTTTTGCTTTGCTAAACGCTAGATCTACACTAAAAAAAATGGTGGCGTACA
>LRSR01010077.1:0-27705 GCA_001579985.1 Hypsibius dujardini | reverse complement strand
AGACAGACAGACAGACAGACAGACAGACAGACAGACAGACAGACAGACAGACAGACAGACAGACAGACAGGCAGACAGTCAGACATACAAACACACAAACACACAGACACACAAGCACAAAGGCACACAGACACACAGACACACAGGCAAACATAGTCACACACAGACAGACAACAGGTAGACAGACAGACAGACAAACAGACATATATACAGACCTATATACAGACCAGAACTTACCCGGGCACTGAAAAAGTGGAATTCGATGAAGCGACAACCAAGTCGCAGCTTGCAACAAGCTGACATCCCGCCGCTGCCGCCAATCCGTTAACCTACGCGATCACTGGCACTTCACAATTCTCTACAGCGCACATTAGTTCTGTACATGTTCGAAATATTTCCTCATGTCGTCGACTTCCATGTTCTTTTTTCTGCAATCACAAAATCACCTGTTTTAGTACACAAAATCGAACACACGTACACTTTCAATCAATCAATGCCTCCAAAATACTTTCCGTATTGGAAAACGAGCAACATCCTGCGGTCAACCAATCAATCAGCCAACCAAACAAGGCACCATGCCATTCCTACATCAACCAATCAACCACTCACCAGTTCTCGCAAGTCATGCCCAGAAGAAAAGACCGGCCCGTGCGCGGAGATGACAATCACTCGCGGTCGGTCCCGCATGTCCGCAATTTCCTTGAACAGCTCCAGCATCATTGCATATGAGAGTGCATTTCTGGTGGAAAAAAGATTAACCTAAAAATTAGTTTCATCTGTTCCTAGATTTCATCAAATTTACACGCACGTGGCAAAAACCTTGCGCTAACCGAGTCAAGCCATTACACTCGTTCGACACATACCTGCTATACAGCCGCGAGTTAAAGTTCTTAATTCGGTCAGCGCAAGGTTTTTGCCACGTGTGTATACATACAACAGTGGCAAAAACCCTGCGCGAACCGAGTCAAGCCATTACACTCGTTCAACGCAACGCTGTCCTGCACAGCCGCGAGTTAAAGTGCTTAACTCGGTCAGCGCAAGGTTTTTGCCACTTGCGCTTACATACAACAGTGGCAAAAACCCTGCGCGAACCGAGTTAAGCCATTACACTCGCTCAACGCAAAGCTGTCCTGCACAGCCGCGAGTTAAAGTGCTTAATTCGGTCAGCGCAAAGTTTTTGCCACGTGTGCATATATATTTTTATATTCGATATCTAAATATGTTCCGGATGATCATTTTACCTCTTTTTGGAATTATTTAAAATGATGCGTTTGATCCCATTTTCGGTGGAAGTCAGACAGATTCTCTCCTCCGATTGCTGCGGAGGAGGAGAAGGAGGGGAAGGAGAAGGGGGAGAAGGTGCAGTTGGTTTGTGGTGCGCCGCTTGTGTGTTTTCCAGGCGAAGCAGTAAGCTTTGTTGGAATACGGGCAGAAATTTGCTGCGCATTGCAGGCCGGATCAGCGATCTCCCCGCCGCATGTGAAAATAATGGAAGAGAGATCATATTTTTTAGTATTTGCGAACAAAAATAATTAAACGCGCAGAGCAAGATTACTTCCGAAGTTTGAAATCAGACGACGTCAGCCAAATGATGCGTACACACGTGGTCATATTACAGCGGTAACCGAGTTAGGAATTTAGTTCGGTTAGTGCATGGTTGTTTATACCGACGGAGTTCAATGGCGCAACTCGATTAGCGCTATGATATGGCCATGTGTATATCAGCTGATCAGCTGTTGCTCGTCTGGACTTGCTGAAGAACAAATTCAACTAATAACCGAACGTTATTGCTAAATGTCGTTTTGCAGCTGTAATCGATTCACGTATTAGGTTAATTTTGAAGAACAAATCTGCGTAATTTGCGCGTCATACGGCTATCACTTGAACGGTAGCTGTCTATATCGATTTGTTTTGTGGTAAAATACAGAACGGAAAAGTGTTATTGCGAACACAAATCGAACGAGTAGAGGGAACGGTCGTTTTGTTCACTTCCTGGTTTCCGGCGGAAGACCACGGAGATTTTCCTCTCGTTTCCACTACCCCGGGGGCTGAACGCCGGGGCGTGGCCATCTTTATTCAAAATCAGGGCTACATTTTTCAGGTAAACTTTCGCGTCCGCTGTTTTTACCAGCGTCATCATTGAACTGATATCGAAAATCCTCTTTCTCTCACATTTGACTACATCCTCATCATGGATGAGAAGGACGAGCCGGATCACGAGCAGATTGTTCCATCGAATTCGCATCAGGTTTGTGAATCAGCAACGACGCTCGATCAATTGATTGATTCGTTGATTGATTAAGTGGTAGATTGATTGATTGGTTGAACGATTGATTCAGCGATTGATTGATTGAGTGGTTGATTGATTGATGGGTTGAGTGATTGATTGGTTGAACGATTGATTCAGCGATTGATTCATGGAGTGGTTGACTGATTGATGGGTTGAGTGATTGATTGGTTGAACGATTGATTCAGCGATTGATTAATTGAGTGGTTGATTGATTGATGGGTTGAGTGATTGATTGGTTGAACGATTGATTCAGAGATTGATTCATTGAGTGGTTGATTGATTGATGGGTTGAGTGATTGAGTGATTCGAGTGCTGACGGTGAATTGACGCTGATTCGAGTGCTGACGGTGAATTGACGCTGATTCGAGTGCTTGATTGAACGATTGACTGCATCTCCTGTTAGTCTCATACATTGTGCTGCTAAAAGGGTTTTAATGTTTCAAATCCTGTTGCAAATTTTAGTGTTCTGAATTTAATACTTTTTTCCTGTTTGCAAACGGAATTTAATTACGATACATTGCCAAATTATTAGTTTTTTTTCGGGTTATTTGATCATTCTAAAAACATTAACTTTGCAATAATTAATTAATTAATTAAATAAATATTTTTTTTAAATTTATTTTTGCTTATTCTTTGAGGATTTGTTTGGACCGGAAGCAGACATGTTCAGCAGCCAGTTTCCCCACGACAACCCCGCCTACCAGGACTTTTTCCCCGGCAGTCAACATCCTCTTCCGGAATTCATCTGCGACCTCACTCAACAACTGGCTTCCGACTTCCGCCCGACTTCCCAACCTTTCGCCGGTTCTCCCATCTCCCCGCCATCGCTTCTTCCGACGCGTGCATCCTCTCCACCGATGTTTGAGGATGAGGATTCCACCAGCCCCTGCACCATGACGGAAGAATTGACCGACACCGGTTCTAATTGGGATGAGATTGAAGACGTGATAGCGGCTTTGGTAGCCGACGACCTGGTCCAGGCACAAGAGCAGGAAACTTCTCGGCTACTGGCTAACTTGTCGCTCTACGGTGCGGACCTCACGCCGGATGAGTTTGATGAAGTGCAGGACATTTTGCGAAAATACGCTTAACGAATGCGGACAATATTCGACCATCTCGATTTATTACATCCCGATTTACTGAACTCTATAGTCGATTTTGTGGCTCTTACGCTTTAGTGTTTCGCTTTCATCTTTTTAAACTTTCTTACGTTTAAGAACAGATTTAGTCACGGGCGTTGAATGCGAAGTATTGAAGTTTGTCACATCTACCTACGCACTTTTGCCTGTATGTCTGTCTGTCTGACTGTATGTCTGTCTGTCTGTCTGTCTGTCTGTCTGTCTATCTGTCTGTCTGCCTGACTGCTTGCCTGTTTGTGTCTGTCTGTCTGTTTACGTGCCTGCCTGTCTCCCCTCTGCCTGTACGTTTGTTTTAACTCGCCGTCCTTTCATCTGTTTCCATCACTCTTCATCCGTCATGATAAAGCTACCGTTCACTGAGAATCAAACAAGCCAAACCGGGGGCGCAACTCAGTTTGGCTCGCTTTAGTGCTTTAGCTGTTCTCACAGACGTGAGGAGCCCCATGTGCAAGTGTAAACAACGGTATTGTCGCAAACTACATTTTACAGGCACTGCCTGGCAAACTGCCTGGCAGGAGCAATCGTCCATAAAGCCCTAACAAAACGTAACAAAATTTACAAGATTCTATTGCATAAGAAGACTGGTTGCCTGGATGAAGCTGTGTCAGGCTTTGTCCAGGTATTCCCTTTCGTCCAGCTCCTCCAGACCTTCCGTTGAGGTCTTGGGCACCACTTCCGCCGGTGCAATCGGTTCCGCCGTGCAATGCGGACACCGGACCGCGCCCACCTTCACCGTCTCCCGACACTTTGGGCACGGCCAGTCCGTCGACGGCTTCGGCTTCGTCGAGGACGCAATATCCTTAAACGCATACAGCAGCCGAAGCAGCAGGAACAGGCAAAATGACACGGTTAAAAAATTGATTATGGACTGGAAAAAATTGCCGTAGTTGAGTGTGATGGCACCCGCTGCTTTGGCCTGGGCTACTGTCGGGTACGACACCTACGAAGGAGGACAGAAATTAAAACTAGCCAATGAAGTAATTTACTGGGGAAATTCGAGCACGTTATAAAACATGCACCGCACTGGCGCACTGCTGTGCGCCTGTGCAGTGCGCCAGTGCGGTGCGCCTGTGCAGTGCGCCAGTGCGGTGCGCCTGTGCAGTGCGCCAGTGCGGTGCGCCGGTGCAGTGCGCCAGTACGGGGCGCCTGTGCAGTGCATGTTTTATAACGTGCCGGAAATTTGAGCATTAATGCTCCAGGATCTTTAGTTCAACTGAAATTTCAGCTTTGTTCTGTCGAAACTAGCTGACTTCAAATTTTAATTTAAGATTAAATTTTAGTAAATCAATTTTAGTGTAATTTAGTTATTAAGGATGTTCACTCCAGTCTCTTTCGCTCAAAAGGGTGGGAGGAGGTTTTCTGTGATGTGTTTTAAGGAAATAAGGAAATTTTTGCAAAACAAAGCCGTAAGTTTTGTGCTTTGAAAAACCAAACAGAACCAAACGTCGAAAGCAAGTTACGGTCTTAAACTTTATAATTTATATTACTCTTCGTTTTCAATGAAGAAAAACGTGCTCAATAAGTCAGTTAATTTTCCCTTTATGTGTAATAATTATCGGCTGATTTCAGCTTTAATTACAAATAATTACTAACGCATTTTTTTCTGTAGCGACGCGATTCTGTAGCCACGCCCCCGGGCTGTTTGGGTAGGTGCTTTTATATTATATATTTGTGGAGATCATTTAGGATGCGGGCCGTTGGTAAGTTGCTTGATTGAAGACTGAAGCGCATTTCAATGGGTGGGTGCTTTTGTACGCACACCTGGAACCAGGCAATTTTTACGGAAAACCGAAGAAATATAATTTTTGAGCGCTGATCTTTGCCTCATGGATTGTCTCAGCAAGAATTTGCCAGAGCGGAGGAAATCGGAGACGCTTTCCTCCACCGGTGGCTAACATAAACGCCTGCTTTTCTGGTTGATTGATCTCTTGATTATATATTTGTGAAGATCGTTTAGGATGTGGGCCGTTGGTAAGTTGCTTGATTGAAGACTGAAGCGCATTTCAATGGGTAGGTGCTTTTGGACGCACACCTGGAGCCAGGCAATTTTTACGGAAAACCGAAGAAATATAATTTTTGAGCGCTGATCTTTGCCTCACGGATTGTCTCAGCAAGAATTTGCCAGAGCGGAGGAAATCGGAGACGCTTTCCTCCACCGGTGGCTAACGTAAACGCCTTCTTTTCTGGTTGATTGATCTCTTGATTATATATTTGTGAAGATTGTTTAGGATGTGGGCCGTTGGTAAGTTGCTTGATTGAAGACTGAGGCGCATTTCAATGGGTAGGTGCTTTTGGACGCACACCTGGAGCCAAATATACGGAAAACGCAGTTTGCGTCGCGTCTTAGAATCGCGCGCTACAGTATTTTATTTTTCAGGAATTTTGATTATGAGTAGGACACACCTCCAGGAGACTGTCGTTGCTGTCCTTCCGATAGCGCATGATGATGAAGAGGTCTTGCAGGGATGCTGTGCTGAAGAGCCCGAGGATGGGACTGAAGATGTCTGCGACGAGGGACGCGACGACCGCGCCGAACGCCGCGCCGAGGATGACTCCGACGGCGAGGTCCACCACATTGCCGCGATTGATAAAGGCCTTAAATTCGCCGAGGAAGCCGCCCACTTGACCGATCGCTTCCTTACCGAAATCCTTGGCCCGGTCACCGATCTCGTCGATTTTCGGCGGCATATTCAATGTGCAATAATAATAATAGGCGTTTATCTGTAGTTTCAGCACAAGCTCAAACTGTTACCGGGATTTTATCGAATTCTGTCGGCGGCGACAAATTTTCGATGGAAGATAAGAAAAAACTGCTGCAAAGGGGAATGTTTACGCAGTTATTGTGCTTGAGGATCGCGGGCTGGATCACTCAGACATGGAGTGTATTCGCGCACTCTTATCAGAACAGTAAAAGTCCTCTCTGAGTTCTGGCTCTTCAAGGGTTCTCGCGTCGGTCGAACACACTCAATCGTGCATGCCGTCTCGGTGTCATGTAGACTCACTGCAGACGTAAAAGTTTGCAGTTCAGTAACGTTTTGGTGGAGCCCGCGCACCCTTTTCCTTTCAAAGTCTTCAACCGTGTCTGAATCATCGTGTTTTATTCGCTTTAGAGCCAATCACACCCGGACCGTCGCTGCGGCTTAGCGCCTTCCATCCGGCGTCTGACTAACAAGCAAAACGTAGGAGTCTGCGACTACATCAATGGATACAGCAAAGTCGGCAGAAAACTGGGTAGAATTGTTGTCTATGGAAGTAAAACAATTTTGCCTTTGCTTCCGGCAGATGCGTCCATGATCGCCTTGTGTGCCTATGAAGTACGCAAGCAATAAAGTGAGAGGACTGCAAGTCTGAATCACAGACAATATCTAGTCAGGCAGACAAGTGAGAGAGAGAGACAGACAGACAGACAGAAAGACAGACAGACAGAGAGACAGATAAACAGACAGACAGACAGACAGACAGACAGAGAGACAAAGAGACAGACAGACAGACAGACAGACAGACAGACAGGCAGACAGATAGGCGAAGCGAGTATTTGTAGAGATAATACGGATACGGCTCTTCCAATTAGTTTTTAAGTGTTTCAGTGACGATAAGCATACCTCTGGGGCGCGTTCAAGTGGGAATTCCTGATCGATGATGGGATCAATATAGCCGGCTTTCAAACCTTCGGCGAGCTGCGCGCCCATTTCAACGAAGTCCTCGTCGGTTGCCAAGAGCAACAGAACAGCGGTTATGAACGACTCTTTGCCTACAATTGCGCCTGGGTTGATTGGAACTTCCCCACGGTTGCCAATAATGACGACAGTTCCGAATGGTGCGACTACATCAATATCAAGTGGCAGGTTCGTGCTGGCTTGCATTTCCAGGATGATGTCGAAACCCTTGCCGTCGGCCGCATTCTGCAAGAAACCAACTGGAACTTGCGGTTCAGTCATACTGTAACTAGTCATGGTAACTAACCAAAGGCCTTGTCTGTCTGTCTGTCTGTCTTTCTGTCTTTCTGTCTGTCTGTCTGTTTGTCTGATTGTCTGTTTGTCTGTCTGTCTGTCTGTTTGTTAGTCTGTCTGTCTGTCTGTCTGTCTGTCTGTCTGTCTGTCTGTCTGTCTGTCTGCCTGCCTGTTTGTATGTCTGCCTGTCTGTCTGTACGTCTGCTTGTGTCTGTGTCTATCGGCTTGCCTGTTCATACAGTATCTTGCATGCGTGTCTCCTTGTCTGTCAGATTGGCACCAACCTTCAAGTTGGCGGCATGATGGGGGTCACGATGATTCAACACCACGCGTGCTCCTGCTGACTTGACCAACGCCAGGCCCTCATCGGTGCCCGCTGTTCCAACGACATCCAAACCCCAGGCTTTGGCGACCTGGCATGCGGCCAGTCCCACCCCACCACTTGCTCCGTGAATAAGAACCCTCTGACCCGGTTTCCATCGAGCCCTAAACCCATAACACAATTGATCGACAGAAGGCCCAAATTTTGCCCAAAGGTAATCCTGTCACGCAGTGAATGATATATCAACTGACTGTTTCAAGGCACGAATGACGGTGAAGTAGGGAATACCCAGAGCAGCTCCTTGACTGAACGATAGACGATCCGGCAGCAGGAACACCTTCGAGGGCGGTGCCAGCATGTACTGAGCATACGCTCCGGTCAGGTGTCGGGTTTCGCAGGTGTACACACGATCCCCCACCTAAAACATGGACGGTGTGTGCGGACTATAGAACACAATATGGAAGAGTACTCGTTGTATGATACACTACTCTGAAAGCAAAATAAAAGCAATGCGGGATTGAATGCTTTCTCGAAGATTTGGATGTAACCTGAAGGCAACGGAACGATGTCTGTGTCTGTGTCTGTATCTGTGTCTGTGTCTGTATCCGTGTCTGTGTCTGTGTCTGTATCCGTGTCTGTGTCTGTGTCTGTGTCTGTGTCTGTGTCTGTGTCTGTGTCTGTGTCTGTGTCTGTGTCTGTGCCTGTATCCGTTTCCGTGTCTGTCTCTGTGTCTGTGTCTGTGTCTATGTCTGTGTCTGCGTCTGACTCTCTGTGCCTGTGTGTTCGGTTCTGCGTTAATGTCTGTGTCTCTGCCTATGCCTCTGTGTCTGTGCCATAAGACAATTTACGGATTATGACGATGTCCAGAATTCACAAGTCGGCGATCAGCGTTTAAAGAGATAAATGAAATTATTTTCTGGCACAGTAGTGATCTGACTGACGCCATAAACTTGGCGTGTACCTTGACGTTAGTTATCTCGGCACCGATGGCCGCCACCACACCGGCCGCATCGCTTCCCGGTGTATAAGTCAACACGGGGTTGAACGGGAGTTGCGCTCCAGCTCGCACGTATGTCTCCACCGGGTTCACACCGACCGCTTTGACTTGAATCAAAATCTAAAGGATAATTAAAGAAACCACAATCACATTTTAATTTCTACTAAATATATTAGGCTTAATACATGTAGAATTCGCACTCTCAACTGTATACAGTAGCGACAGAATTTATTCTAATAGAGGCTCCCGGCAATGAACAGAAGGGGCGGGGCAGGGGTAATAATTGAACAATCAACCAATCAACTCCGCTCCGATTGTTAAGGAGCTCCGCTGGTTGATTGGTTGATTTTTCACGTATTACCCCTGCCCCGCCCCTTTTGCCCAATTCCGGGACCCTCCATTAGATGAAGTTCTGTCGCTTACTGTACACGTATATTCATTGTAGCGGTAGATTTTTCTAACTGATCACACATACTCGCTTACCTGTTTCGCCGAAGGCGTCGGGATCGGCACGGTCTCCAGGCGCAGCTCCTCCGGACCACCGTACTTGGACACTCTTATAGCCTGCATCGTGGCGCGAGGTTTAGGGCTTGTCTGCCTGCTAGTTATTGCAATCCGATGCTTAGTCCGTGCAAACTGCACGTGCTGGTCTGGATACAATATACACAAGTCCTTGAAGTTAATTAAGGATTATGGCCACCAACCATCAGGACTTTAATTAACTTTGCTTTGGTTGGTATAAGGAAAATGGGTTTACACTATATTGCACGAGTGAAATTCTGCAATGGAGAGAGCTATCACCTTCTCGCTCGCTCGTACGGTTTCTCTCTCGTCGTGGTGGCCCATTGACGGAAAAATGCACTGGCGGTGGTGCTACAACGAGCGAAGGGGAACTCTCCGATTCTTGGTTGCGCCTACTCAGCCTTACACCAGTAGGTTGAATCTTGCCTACACACAAAGAGCGGTAGGCGTTAATGGAGGGCCCCGGAAACTCCCGGCTGTGTGCCAGTACGAGGTAAGGAATATTAACCAGGCCGTTTTGGAAATCGGAACTTGACCAGACTGGCAGGCCAGCAGGTGGCGCATAAGTCGTTTGTAAGGAAACGGCGGCGCATAAGGAACCGAAGTGGCGCCTCTATCAGACTGCTTGCACACTTCTCCATTGGGATTCTCCTCTTCCTTTGTTTGTACCCAAATTCGAACCGTGAGGCTTAGGAACGAACTAAAATGGGTCAGAGCACTGCAGCGCCGGGAAATCAACGTGGAAACAAACCGGCCTGGTTAATAGCCTTTACCTCGTACAGTAAAGTACTCTACGTGGACGGTGTGTGTGTGTGTGTGTGTGTGTGTGCATACGAAGGTCGAACAACGCGATTAAAAAAGAAAACCACACCGATAAGCATACACTAAATTTGCCGACCAAGCTAATTGTGATAAATTGATTACAGTCAAAGTCCTAAGATTGGAACGGTCCCGTGAGTTTATTTCTATCGAACCGTTTGCTCGGAGCCGGCCGTTGCTAGTTTGGAGTTTGAGGCAGTAAAGTAGAAAGTGAACTGTGACGTCGTTCGAATCTCGGGACTTTCACTGTGTTAGGACATGTCGTGCTGCGCGATATGCGCGCGTGACTGAAGCGTGTTGGCAAGCTGTACGAAGAACCTTAGTAAGTGGAATGTTTGACCAACCAAAGCCAACACTGAGGGTATTCAAAGTTTGCTTATTTGCTGTGTTTATTTCGCGGCCAGAGAAGTGTTTATTTCGCTATTTCGAACTCGCTAATCTCCCTGGTTTTGCACGCCCTTGCAAACGGTAATACGAGGACACGCCCCCTGGCTTACCTGGGGCTCTGTCTCCTTCGATAATCTCACATGGACCACTCACAAGACAGACGCACACAATTAGCGAGCAGATGAGCGAGAAAAGGAGCTTCTTCGCTGATTTTCTCGCTAATCTTTAAAACCAGGGAGATAAGCGAATTTGAAATAGCGAAATAAACGTTGCACATAAGCGAACTTTGAATACTCTTACTGAACGGTCCTGGCCTGACCGCCTCACCCTCACCGCTCTAGTGCTGCTTAGGTTAACTATCAAATATTGATTTAAAATAGGCCAAAACAGGCTTTATTTCAAATTAAATTATTTTAAATTATTTTAAATTAAATAGTTCGTACCTATTAATTTAAAATTCGGCGCTTGATTAAATTTGTTATTTAAGTGTAGTTTAAATTACCATTTATGGAACCCTTTTCTCTGCGGTAGATTCATTGATTTTTCAGCAGACTTGTATCATTTGTTAAAAACAATTCTGCCTAAATGAGTCATTTACCGGAGAAGAAATTGGCGACGAGGCGACGAGTCTGATTTGTGACGGTGAATAAATTTTAAGCGGATCGGGTGCTTCATTGATCTATTGAGTTGATTTAGCTATTATTGCCCCATGGTATTAATTTACTGGGGGGTCCAAAAATCGGCACCAAACTTTCCTGATTGTACTGTGCTCTCCCGATTATAACAGTCAGTGTTTTACCCCCGGGTGTGCACAACTGCGTGTGTGCGTGTGCGTGTGTGTGCGTGCGTGTGTGTGTGTGTGTGCGTGCGCGCGTGTGTGTGTGTGTGCTCACTCAGGACAAACGCGCGTGCAACGGAGGCGTGGCTAAACCGACCGTTATAAATTGCGAGACCACAGTAAGGCGCCATGCACATATTACGTAGTCAAAAAATGGCCTTTCTCGGCCACCCATCTACCGTATTCCCCCGATCTCAAGGGACAGATAAGCCCCGCCCCCTCAAGTCATCGGTTGACTATTCAATCGGATTCACTATGTCGTGATTGGTTGAAATTTATGCCGAACTTGACAGCGATTGATTGATTGATTACGCGGGATTTCTTAACGCACGAATCGAATCAGTTGATTGATTGATTGTAGGTAAACAATAGCAAACAGTGATGAACAGATAAAATCCGGGGTGGATCAAATTAACTGGTAGGGCAAAAAAGTGTCCCTTGAGATCGGGGGAATACGGTACTCAGTGCGTGAACAGGGACGAGTCATCGCTTTAGACGACCGGACCGTGGACGCAGCAAACTGAATTGAATTGAACAAAGCGCGGCCAGAGAAGCTCGGTAATTGGGCGGTCCGCGAACCGCTAAAAACGAATCGAGCCCGGCCCCGCACGACACAAGAGCGTCTTTTTTATACCATAAAATTCCACCCCAAAAATTAAGCGATAATAATTTATTGTAATTCTTTGCAACTCCAAAGTTTAATTGTGCAACTGCCAAAGGCGATTGGTCGAGAACACCGTTTACCGGGTCAGTCAACCCGATCCGATTTGAACCGACGCATGGAGCCGACTGCCCAGTGACTTTTTCCCTGCCTGCAGGCACAAAAATCGAAAATCAAACGTCATGACTCGGCACTTCCTTCTTCATTTTTCCCTCTCGCTCATTTCGTCTCGGCTTTCTTGACGGCTCGTTCACACATCAAAACTCCTGGACCTCTTTTTCTCCCCATTTCCATTTTTCCTCGCCATCTCGGCGCATCTGTCCGGCCAAATTAATTCTCCATCACAATTTTTTCCAGCACCAAATTTTTTTCATCACGATTTTTTCCATCACGATTTTTTCCATCACCAGGAGCGAGCAAGAAAATGGCCAGGGAATTCTTCACTGCCAATCGGTTGAAGATGCACGCCATCCCACCGGCCCCCATCGCCAGCGTCTCCCTCCTCAGCCCGGTGCCGCAGCCGCAATCTGTCGCCGGCGCCGCCACCACGGAAGCTAGTGCTTTCACCTTCGAAGCAGCTGAAATCGAAAAATATTCCCGGAGCCCTTCCAACATCATCCCGCCAGGTGGCGTCAATGGTGAGAAATTAAATTTTGAGAAATTTTTTTGGAGGCATGGTTTGGAGAACCAGGCCAATCAGCAATCGACTTGTTTTTCGAACAAACCAATCCCAGCGGCAGTAAGGGCGGGGCGTTGGGTTTTCAACCAATCAGATAATAAGAAATAACACGTCGCTCTTAAATACTCTTAACGTGGAACGGCCAATTATCCTCAGTTTAATTAACTTTTTGAAAAAAAGTAACTCTGTGCCGAAAAATCAGTGAGGACCTGCTTTAAAGAGAACGTGTCTCATGTTTGAATTTAGTGAGGAATGTGGTTTAGAAAATCTGGCCAATCAGAAATGGGCTTGTTTTCAACGGACTAATCCCAGACACGCTAGAAGGTGGGGCGTTCGGTCTTGGCCAATCAAATGACGCGCTTTATTATTCTTGCAGGATCTCCTTTTCTGCATCCGCTGCAGCAGGCGCCGCGTCCCGCTCCAACCGATCCGGCCCTGAATTATCTCCTCCACCATCTGTGGACCATGGTGGCGGAGCTGACGGCGCAGAGAGAAAATTCCAAGGCCATTGCCTCTTCCTCCATTTCCAGCAGCGCCGGCAATATGAAGAGCCCAATCGTCCGTCCCGTTAAAGTACAGCCGATCACGTGCCCGTCAAACGGCTGGCCTTTGGCGCACGGAGCCCTGTGGTAAGCCTTTTTTGTGAGATGGATTGAGAGGTGTGGCTTTGCCTTTCCACCAATCATTTGATATGCTGTATTTAGTGCGCCGATTAGAGTGATGCGAGAGGCGTGACTGTCCATTTCCACCAATCAGCTTATCTTGCTGTATTTGACTGAGCCGATTAGAGTGGTGCGAGAGGCGTGACTGTCTATTTCCACCAATCAGCTAATTTGTGGCGCTTCTTGCTTTCCAGGTCGCCTGGGCCCCCCACCGTTCCACCACGTCCCAGAGTCGCGCCTATTTTTCCGCCTGGACAGCAGCAGCAAAATCAGAGGAGTCCTCCAGGCATGCTGACGCGCACCTTCACCGGACCGATCTCGCTGCCGCGCGACCTCGTGCTGAAACTGGCGCTGGGAGAGCTCGCCCGGGTGTTTGGTGCTGACTTTGCGGAATGGTTTACGCCGGAGAAGCAGCTGGTGTTGAAAGACGCTGGCGCTACCCATTCTCCGTTGGACTCGAGTGTATCCTCATCCAACGGGACCGTCTTTGAGAATGCCCAAGCAGAGGATGGCGCCTTTCTTCAGACTCGAGGTTACGAAGGGGTGCTGATTGACCATTCGCGTCCCATTCAATCGGAGCAGACCTTACTGAATGACCAAGATCGTAGGTTCATTTCGTGTTTTCGTTTTGGCTGTTGGGTTTCCGCGTCTATTTCAACTTTTTAAGTTGCAGACCTGCTGGTTTGTCTGTCTGTCTAATTGTATCTGTCTTTCTTTCTTGTCTGCCTTGCCTTCTCTGTTTGTCTGCCTGCCTGTCTGTCTGTTTACTTGTCTGTCTGTTTACTTGTCTCTCTGTACTTGTTGGTTGTCTGTCTGCCTGCCTGTCTGTCTGTTTACTTGTCTGTCTGTCTGTCTGATTGTCTTGACTACCTCTCCCTCTATCTGTCCATCTTCCGTGTACTTGTCTTTCCGTCTTGCCCCCTTTCTTTCCATCTGTCTGCCCATAGGTTTGCTTATGTGTGACAGCTCTGGTTTTCTTAAAAAGTGTTTCTATGCTCTCCAGAGACCTTCACCGGAATCAACGGGTTTCCGGCAGCGGACGACGGCGAAATGTCTGACAATGTCTTTGAGCGCACGGCCAATGAGAGCTTCCGCCCGAGTGGACACTCTGCCACTTCCACGCCTAATCACCATCAGGCCTGCTTGAACCGGACTGCGCCAGGCCTCCGCGACTTGAATGGTACATTAGTTGAAGAAGAAATCAGTCAACCAGTCAGTCAGTCAGACAGACAGACAGACAGACAGACAGACAGACAGACAGACAGACAGACAGGCAAGCTTGCTAACGAACGAACGAACGAACAGGCATCCGATGTACTTGTTCCTTTTTTGCAGCGAGTCAGGTGTCTGCAATGCTTAACCTAGAGATAGCCGCCGCCAGTGGTCCCCTGGACCCGCTCATAACCAGCCATGGCGTCTTCTCCCCGTCCACACCGCATTCAACACCCCAAGAGGAATTCGACAGCAATCGGATGGTGGACCAGCTCACGGGTTCAGTGGCGGAAACTCACAAAGCCGCGCCCTCGAGTGAGGAGGACAAGATACCGGAAACGTTGCCGTCGGGTTTCGCCAGCATTCGGATTACGGACCAGATTTTGGACACCGTGGTTGAAATTTCTGAAAGCACGTCCTTGAATGAAGAGGAACAGGCGCCGGAAACTCAACCGGATTCCACGTACCAAGATGACGTGACGCAATCCAAATTCCAGGCGGAGAGCTCCATTACTGAGTCGGGGACCCTGTTCTCTGCCTTGGGAATTGAAACTGCAAAGGCCGATTCCAGTAATGCCACGTTCATCCTTCGCGGTGCTGCTGACGAGTCTCCCGAGGCGAGTGAGGATGTGGTCAGCTCCTCTTCTCTCGCAGCAAGCAATCTTCGACAGGCTGGCCAGTTGCAAACGACTCCAGGTTCCAAAAGGGAGAATTCCGGCTTAGCGGACTTGTTTAGCGCGAAAAAGGGCCGATATACTCGGCAGGATTCCAGCAGCAGCAGTGGGTCCTCCGGCTTCAGTGGAGATAGTGTATTGGCTTCCTCGAGTAAGACTTCTCTATTGCGCTTTCTCATCCTCCTATTTGCATGTCTGTCTACCTTATCTCTATATCCGTACGTGTATATCTTTGTCCATGTCTATCTACCTATCACCCTGTCTGTCTGTTCGGTTGTTTGCCTGCCTGATTGTCTCCTTGCCTGTCTATCAGCCTATATGTCTGTCTGTCTATCAGCCTATATGTCTTTCTGTCTATCAGCCTATATGTCTGTCTGTCTATCAGCCTCTATGTCTGTCTGTCTGTCTATCAGCCTGTCTGTCTGTCTGTCTATCAGCCTGTCTGTCTGTCTGTCTGTCTGTCCATACCTTCATCCTTCAAAGCCTCCCTCGCCTGTTCCTTTGAGTAGACATGTACTGTATTGTCTTTATTTAATCAAAAAATTTTACTCTTATCCGTCTAGCTCGCAGTTTACCTCAATCACCTCAACCCCATATCGGAAAAATCGCCGCGGATTGGACCGCGCGGGTCCAGGGAGCTCTGACAAGTGAGACGTGAAACTACAAGTTACAATAGGGTGGATTTTACTTGTTCCCGTTTGCGATTTCAGAGGGGAACGTCCTGCAGCAGTCGGCTCTCCGTCCCTTGCCGGCAGTTGACCAGCAAGCATCGAAGACGTCGTCTTTCCGAGACTTTTGCAATGCCGTTCCCCCTGCTGGTCCCGTGCAGATTCCCTACCCTATCGCCAAGCTCGCGTCCATGATGACGTACGAACCCGCCCAATACGCTTCCGCCGACTACATGCATTTGATCCCGGAGCCGCTGTATCCACGGGACGCTAACCGGTAAGCAGATCGTGCTGTCCCAGTAGGGATGCAGTAAACTAAAGATTTCAGTCACTTCAGAATTTCCTGTTTACCTTTCCATACAGGTATTACGTCCGGCAGATTCGCTTCAGGGACTACGTTGACCGCCTGCGAATGAGCCCACACGCCGCGTTGGACCAACTGGGAAACGTGCCATACCCATACATCATGGCTGGGATGGCCATCTTTCCCGGTGGACAGACAAACCCTTAGCCTACCTCGACTGGAACCCCCCCCCCAGTCGAGGGTCCGGGCAATGGGCAAAAGGGGCNTCAGTCAATCCACCTGACCATCCCCTGCTCCGCCCCTTTTGCCCATGCCCCGGACCCTCCAGTGTACTCATTCTTGTCCTTAATTCTAAGTGTCAGTCTTTTTTTCTAAGTTTTAAATATTGTTGCCGTGCTGGATTGTAGTGATTGTTGGAACACATTTGTATGATACGAAGAGAATGTGGAAGCTTTTTGAAATTGCCCCCTAGCGATGTCACGATGGTCCTTCCCTTTTTTACAGGGACTTTGTTGGACTTGTTTTTACAGGGTGTTGCTTTGATTTTTAGTCTTTTTTTACTCGGGTCTTTTAGATATGAAACCAGCAGGACGGTTTTGATAATAATAAATCTTTGAAAAGGCAACATTCTTTTCGGACCCCTGACGGATGGGCAAAGAGGCGGGGTTTGAGTCCTGGCCACGCCTCTTGGACCCTTACGTAAAAATGTCCGGAATTCCCACAAATCTTCCGGTTGCATTTGATTCCCCACATCCTCCCGGTTTCAGTATTGCTTTTGTAATCGCAATTTATTTCTGGAATTAAAATTTATAAAACTCGCCGTCTTGTCGGGAAAAATGGAGTGTCTGAATCAGCTGATCACCAACACCGTGCCGTCTTACCTCAAAAATGTCCCTCTTCCCAAGACCCTAACGGGATTCCTTGATCTGAAATGTGAGTGCCTTATTTCTGCCGTTTAAAAGTGCGTGGAAAATCGCTGCGAAGATACTTGACTGCGCTTGTTATCTTTACAACAAAATTCACTGGATTATTGTGAGTCAATGGTGGATTGATTGATTGATTGATTAGCGCGTTCGCTTGATTATCGTGTTAAAAAATGGTGGATTGATTGATTGGTTGATTGATTGGCGCGTTCGCTTGATTATCGTGAGTCATTGGTTGATTGATTGGTTGATTGATTGGCACGTTCTTTTATGAAATTCCTCCGATTCATCAATCAAGCGGACGCTTGGCTCTTAGACTAGGATTATTCTGTAGTTAACGAGCGATTGGTTGGTTGATCAAGTGTAAGATTATCCGGTTTATCGTTCGGTTTTTTTAAGGGTTTTTTGGCATTTTTTTCGTTTCAGATTCGGATTGGCTGCGCTTAATTGCTTTCAGCGGAGCGGTTGGCTTTGCCGGCTACGTGGGACTGCAGGGCCTGTACACCATTTTACCGCCCAAGATAGTGTGGAAGTTGCCACTCGGTCGATGTCACCGGCGGTTCCAATGCAATCACGACTACGAGAAGGACCGCAAAAAGATAACCGACAACATCGACATTGAAGATATCGGCACGAAGGTCTCGCTCTGCCGATGCTGGAAGTCTGCTAAGGTACACAGTACACACGCAGACAAACAGACAGACGGACACGCAGACACACAGACACACAAGCAGGCAAACAGACAGACAGACAGACAGACACAGACAGACAACCGGCACACAAAAACAGACAGACAGACAGGCAGGCAGACGCACAGGCAGACACACAGACGGACACACAGACAGACAGACGGACACGCAGACACGCAGACAGACAGACAGACAGACAGACAGGCAGGATGGTGGCAGGCAGATCGTTAATTTTGCCGTTTCCTGTTGTTTTTAGATGCCTTTCTGTGATGGTTCCCACAAACAGCACAACAAGGAAACGGGTGATAATGTCGGAGCAATAAATGTCAGACGTCGGGCGCTCTGAGTCCGAAGTTGTTTTTAGAAAAGTTGCCGAAAAGGCTATCCTCCCTCTGCGGGCTTAATTGTTCCTCTCGCCATTCCGGTTCGTGTGGAGTCGTTATTTCATCAGGCACAGTTGAGTTGCTGTCTGTGTGTGCAGTTGTGATTCCTACGAATCCTACCGAATGATTTGCGGAGTGAGGGAACGGAGAACAAGCGTCTTCACTAATAATTAACAGACCAGCAAAACAACCGCAAAAAATCGCAAATATTAATATTATTCGAGCGATTATAAGTAGAGAGAAAGAATGAGCGTGCTTCCGCCAAAGCGACCGCCGAAAACAAAAACAACCAGCAACCGAGATCCAGGCAAGGGGACGGAAGGAAGATACATCAACAATTCAAGATTAAAGGTGATAAATCTCGCACCAAAAAAACAACAACGGAATGCCTTTTCAGCAGGGAAATAACTGGACAGCTTTCATTAAATTACTCTAGTACATCTCATTATAATCTACCGATGAGCCAACGGGAAAATCTCACCGGCTTCTCGTGAAAAAGGCACACGTTCAGTTCTTCCTGGTCCACGTGACGGAAGTTGAGGTCTCCTGATGCTCCACCTCGTGGTCAGGAACCAAACAGCGGCCTCGCTTCATACGCTTGCTGCACAGTGCACAAAAAATCACCTAGTGAGTCAAGTTTACAGACAGCCAGACATGTAGTCAGTCACAGACAGTCAATCAGACATGTAGTCAGTCACAGACAGCCAGTCAGACATGTAGTCAGACATGTAGTCAGTCACAGACAGCCAGTCAGACATGTAGTCAGTCACAGACAGCCAATCAGACATGTAGTCAGACATGTAGTCAGTCACAGACAGCCAGTCAGACAGACCGGTAGCAAAACATCCAGACAGAAGGACAGCCAAACCTATGTTTAGACAGTCAGACCGATAGTCATACAGACATACAGACATCCGCACAAATAGTCAGACAATCAGACAGACGGACAGGCAGACAAACAGCCCGCCCGATAGTCAGACAGCCGCACAAATAGCCAGACAAACAGACAGACAGAGAGACAGCCCGCCCGAGAGTCAGATAGACACATTGATATAGATAGATAGCCAGCCAGACAGATTAGTCAGACAAGCCGACACAAAGATAAACAGACGATGGATCCAGTCAGATCGAGAAAAAAAGAAAGCAGACAGACATTCAAATAACAATGGATAGACAGACCGGCAGAAAGTGACAGGTCACAGACGTACGAAAGGACGCAGTGGAAAGCAAGGGAAATGAAGGAGGTGGTAAGACAAGACACACAGACAGGGTGAGGACACCAATGAATGTGATGTGAGATGTGAGTCAATGAAAAAAGCAGGTACTTACTTGCGGTAGACTAGTCCGATGGCGATGGCAATTAACGCCACAGCCACAGCTCCCCCCACGCCTAATCCGATGGCCAAGGCGTCGACTGGATTAGACTTGCCGCTGCTGCCGGTGGCCTCGACGTCCTTCTGGGTGTCGCTGGCAAGGTCCTTCGCCAGTAAAGGGACGTCAGCGATGACCGTCGCTCCGTCAGGCTGAGTCGACAGTCCGTTAGGCTTGTCCGCCGCATTGACGGGCGTTGCCGCCGCCGCTCCGTCAGAAATGGCCGCTTCTCCGTGCCCCTTGACCGTCGTCGAATTCTCCGACTCGCCCGGCGATCCGTCAACCTTGCCTCCCTCTCCGTTGACAGCCGCCGCTCCGTCAGAATTGATCGCTTCTTCGTGCAGCTTGAACGTCGGCGCATCCTCAGACTTCACCGCCGACCCATTAACCTTGTCTGCCACTCCGTCAGAATTGGCTGCTTCTCCGTGCAGCTTGACCGTCGTCGCATTCTCAGACTTGACCGCCGATCCGTTAATCTTGCCTGCCTCTCCATTGACCTTCGACGCCGCCGCCGCTCCGTCAGAATTGGCCGCTTCTTCGTGCAGCTTGACCGTCGTCGCATTCTCAGACTTGACCGCCGATCCGTTAACCTTGTCTGCCGCTCCGTCAGAATTGGCCGCTTCTCCGTGCAGCTTGACCGTCGTCGCATTCTCAGACCTGTCTGCCGATCCGTTAACCTTGTCTGCCTCTAGGTTGGCCTTCGTCGCCGCTCCGTCAGCGTCAGCCTTCTTTCCGTCAAGGGTAACGTTAACAGCGACCGTCATCACTGGAGGAGGAGGAGCTACGGGGACAGATTTTGGGGGCACCTCAGCAGGCTTATCGGGAGCGTCGGTGGACGACGGTGACGTGACATTATTAGTGGCGGCGATGCTGGATTCTTCCGAACGCGGTGATGTGGAGGGTTCTGATGGTGCGCTCGGTATGAAGCCGACTAAACGGTTAACACAGAACACTTTCTCTCAGCTCAAATCCCGAATAAAATATTAAATACGACTCTCATAATATAATGAATTTTAAAATAATATTTTAGAAGTTAAAAACTGTTCGGATAAAATAAAAACTGACAATTTATTAATACTGTGTCATAAATTTATGGACTACATTGAAAGTGCTGAGATGCGAACGAAGTAAGTGTCGTTTCTACTTTACTGTCTCAAACTCCAAACTAGCAACGGCCGGCTCCAGGCAAACGGTTCGGGCCCGAGCCGCCCAGTCGGTTGTCCAGTTACGTAATACATTCGACAACGGCTCAACCGATCCGGTCGGTGCGAGCCGTTGACATTTCAAATTTCGAACTGAACTGAACTGAACGGTTCGATAGAAATAAACTCACATGACCGTTCGAATCTCACCAATAAACTCCGAGTTGAGTCCTTGGAATCGAGACCGACACTTCTATTCGGAAACTGAAGAAAATTTTTCCAGAAGAACGACAAAAACTAAAATAAACAACTAATTCATTTTTTAGCCAATTAAAAATAATTATTAAATTATTAAATTTTTAATTTAAATTATTAAATTTTTAATTTAAATTTTTAAATTTTATTCATTTTCGTGACCGAAAATTTTAGTCACCAACACTGACACGGAAAACTTACGCGGGTTCGATGCCGCCAGGACTTGGTCGAAGGAGATGGAGATGCATGCCAGCACGCCTGAAGAAAACGGGGAGATACTTGACAGCTGTGCTGAGGATCCTTGTTGGGATTCTGGTGGGCCGTGTGGGACAACCACACATTCGATTTGTTTAGTTGATTGATTTATTGGCTAACGGAAAATGTACTGCGTTTTCCTTTCGCGACATGTACGTCATAGACGATAAAATGCTCATAAAAAATGAATTCAATCATATCGACAACGAAATCGTGAAGAAACTCCAATATAATGCAGAGGATAGCGCTCGGAAATAAAAACGACACCAAAATGCTTGAGATGTGCAGTAATGTGACCTAATTCAATCAAAGCTTGATTGACACGTTTTACCCCTACGGCCCACCAGAACCCAAACAACGACCCTCAGGCACAGCTGTACTGCCGCGATCAATTGGTGCTGCGTTTTAGATCCACCGTATATTATGACTGCAGTGAAGAACAGTGGGGACGGTTATAATATACGGATGGGTCTAAAAAGCAGCACCAAGTGTGTGCAGTCATAATATACGGGTGGGTCTAAAAAGCAGCACCAATAGGTCGCGACACTACAGTAAAGAAGATGAGGGGAGAAGAAAAACCCAAAAATAAGAAGGTCAAAAATAAGAAGGTCAAAGATGAGAAGGTCGTTTAAGGTCGCGCGCGCAGCGAGTTCGCCGCAGCGGATTGCGTCAGACGTTTTTGCAGCGTCAAATTGCCCCTTCCACTTGCACTCACCGATCGCAGTAATGATTTTTGTCATTTTCATTCTTCCGGAATGTGCGAGGACAAAGTAAATAAAAATCTGGAGTGCTGCAGAAAATGTGAGTGAACGTTTTTAGGCGTGGGACCTCGGAAAAAAGAAATTGTAATTTTTTTTAAATTTGGCGTCGAATTGTGAGTAGCAGAGACAGAAAGAAACAGACAGACACGATTTAAATTGAGAATGCGTACGAAGACAGGAAATACAACGAGAAGAGAGACGTGTGCTAGATTTTGCTGGCAACAATAAAGACTATTAAATCGGACATAGCTGGAACGTTTACTATAGCTGAGGTGGCTCTACCAACAGCGTAGGATGTGTGCTAACTAAAGCCATTGGGGCACGACTGCTGCCATGGACTGGTCTGCGTTGTTTAGAATAATGAGAGTGGATAGGCGTGGCAATCGAACCGTCTGGCTTCAGTTGATTGGTCGGTTATTTGGCTCGTTTCGTGACGCAGATCTGGTCTGGATGTTGGCGATCCGCGTGACAAACGATTTCAGCTGACTGTTGCCTTTCTTTCTCGTAGACCTCTTCCATCCCAGAATGGCGAGAAATGGTGGAGCATTCCGATTCATTACTTAACAATGGACACTGTTTAATGCTTGTTTATGTCGTACACTTTTCGAGTAATCTGCCCAAGGTCAAGATCATTCCTGAAAGAAACACTTTCAACCGCATTTCTAATTCCCGGATTAATAACATAGTATTTATGAAAATTCGGAATGAATATATTTTGATTAACAAATGCATTTACTGTATCACAGAAAAAGCTCTGCGACCGGCGGTTAAATTCCACCGAGACAGTCAGACGAAGTAAGCCCCTTAAAGCTTCGATCGATTGATTGCTTGATTGGCGTACTCCGCAGCAGTGGGCGCAAAATTCAATCAATCAATCAACCAAGCAGTTCCCAAGATGTTCATTGCAGTATTCAATCAATCAACCAAGCAGTTCCCAAGATGTTCATTGCAAAATTCAATCAATCAATCAAGCAGTTCCCAAGATGTTCATTGCAATATTCGATCAATCAACCAAGCAGTTCCCAAGATGTTCATTGCAAAATTCAATCAATCAACCAAGCAGTTTCCAAGATGTTCATTGCAGTATTCAATCAATCAACCAAGCAGTTCCCAAGATGTTCATTGCAAAATTCAATCAATCAACCAAGCAGTTCCCAAGATGTTCATTCCTATATATCAACCAAGAGCCAGGACCACCCTACCCCCGAACTCTCCCGGCCCAAGTCAGCACTACATCTACACCACACAGAAGAAGCGAAAAATCTGATCGCTTTCGCTGAAGCAACACTTCTTGCCCTAAAACTCATCAATGCGGCAGGTTTTTTCATTTTCCGCAAAAATCGCTCTCGGTTTCTTCGAGTTTCTCCTCGGACACTGCCATTGGTCGCAAACTTCTCAGCACTTTTGCAAAGCATTCACACGACTGAAATGCAGCTTACTCGAGCTTTTCGCCGACATTTCCGATCAAAATAACATCGAAAGTCCAACAAAAAGTGATGCAAAAAAGCGCAACAAAAGCACTCTCGTCAACGGGAAGACACCTTTTTCCGAAACGAAATGGCGCGATGCATTCCGCGTCCGCCCCCGCGACGATCTCCCCCGGAACCTCCCCTCGAACCGCCGTCGCCGCGACCTCGGAAACCCCTCGAAGAACCTCCACCGCGGAACGACCCTCTCGAAGGTCCACGGTCGCCGCCCCTTCCGCCTCGGAATCCCCTCGAGGACCCGCCGCGATCCCGCGACCCTCCTCGAGCTCCTCGAAAGCCGCCACGGTCTCCACCGTCCTTCCAGGCAGGGCGGTCTCCCCCGCTGTCATCCCGATCCCGGCCACCATATCCCCCGCGACCTCCTCCTCCTCCTCTGCGGCCGGAGAATCTTCCCCGACCGCGTCCGCGCATCATCATCCCGCCTCGGCGAAATCCGAAGCCCCCGCGGCTCAGCATCCCCGGTTCGGGTCGTTCGCCCACCTCCTCCTCGTACCACGCCTCGTCGTCGTCATCCGAGACGCGATCCTTCTCCACGTACCCGTCGTCCTCCGAGTCAGGTTCCTCGCGCGGACCGTCAGCACTGCCGAATTTCCGCTTCGTGCCCTGCCAGCAGTCTTCACGGTGGGCTTGGAAGCTTTGCTGCTTGCGTTCCACATTGCGTTCCTGCTCCATTCGGAGGTCGTTTTTCCGTGTCCTGGAAGAAAACCATGAACATATCATCAATCAGTCAATCCATCAACAGACACATACAATCAACCGAGAATGTCCAGACAAACCCATCAACCATCTTTCGATTAGCTTCCCAAAACTTAAATCAGGACACTCAATTAGAGTCATCACAAAGGAATGCAAGTGGGTCTTACTGTCGCAAGAGGCGAGCTCGACGGAGGTCTTTTATTTCTTCCTCCGTTTTATGGATCGTGCTGTGGTAGAGCACCTCCCCGTCACAGATGCCGTCTTCAATCTTGATCAACTCCAACGTTAGCCGTGGACCGAGTTCGGTTAGCCGAATCGAACTCAACTGGTTAGCCATGTTTCCACGTGAACTGATCGGCTGCGGTAGAGAGACTTTGTTGTCGGGATCGTCTTCCATTTCACTTTCTGACGCATTTCCCGCCCTACGACATATGAAGCTGCCGTTTCAGTAGCGCACCATACAAATTATGATCCAAACGTCTGATTCGGTGAACTCAATGCAACATGTTGGTGCCCCTGGCTTGAACACGTCTGCCGATTTTCCCGCATGCTTTCCTGCCTATATATGTCTGCCTATATATGTCTGCCTGTTTGCGTGAGTGTCTGTCTGTCTGTCTGTCTGTCTGTCTGTCTGTCTGTCTATATGTCTGTATACATGTCTGCCTGATGAATGTAGGTTTAGCGACCCAATATCCCAGCCAGACTTACTGCGTAAACAACTCATCGATGCTCTGGAAGCCGCTCATGTTCGGCACTTGGCTCTTCAT
Organism: Hypsibius dujardini; assembly: GCA_001579985.1. NCBI lineage: Eukaryota > Metazoa > Tardigrada > Eutardigrada > Parachela > Hypsibiidae > Hypsibius > Hypsibius dujardini. The sequence continues at coordinate 2,852 of LRSR01010077.1, read as the reverse complement.
AAGCTTCTGCATGGGTCTTGACAATCCATGCGGCTTCGCCTTGATATTGCTGCGAGCAGATAAAACGTAAGCATGTCATTAACTAATTCCCTAAATCCCTATATCCTTCCATAAATCCCGGTCCATTTCCAAAACGTTGCGTTCAGCAATACACGCCAACAGTTCAATCAATGTAAGCCAGTCAGGAGCGATTACTTACTAATGGCGGAACTCGACCCTGTCGGTCTCGACGTTGTAGTTGAACAGGACGCAACGGTAAACTTGTTTTAATTTCAACTAGAAACCGCAACACCAACTGCGTTAACATCATACAAGCCGGTTGGACAACAGAGAGGGATGAATTTTACGCACCTTTGTGACGTTGAGACTGGGGTACATGCTCTGCAGCATCGTCGTCACCAGCCGGTGCTCCATCCTGTCCTGGAAGTTGTTCAGCACCAGCAGCGGGGGATGGTCAAACTGCTTGGGGTGGTTCTGCGGCTTCTTCAGCGATGACACGACGTCCCGCATCAGACTGTACTGCTGCACGCGCAGCGTCAGGGTCGGTCCACGGGGCAAGCGCATAATCCGCATGTGTGGCGCGGCGTCAGACTTGCTGAAGGAAATCATGTGGGAGACGTGGAGCGGACCGGCCACGGCGACGAAATCTTTCAGGACATTTTGCTTGCCCACCTAAAGTTTGGTTAACGTGAAGAAACAGGACGATTAGCACAAGCAAGTAGACATACAACCAGTGCAGAAGGCAACACAATCAACGGTTGCTTGCTTGATTGAGTGATTGGCTGATTGATTGATTGCTTGAGTTAGTGAATGGCTAATTGATTGCTTGGGTGATTGGCCGATTGCTTGATTGCTTGATTTAGTGAATGGCTAATCGATTGCTTGCGTGAATGGTTGATTGATTGATTGCTTGATTTAGTGAATGGCTGGTTGCTTGATGGATTGATGGATTGATTGCTTGCTGGAATGGAAGCCTGATTTCACTTAGAAATCGACAGCAACGTTTCTTTCGCTGCATTCTCTCCGAGCTTAACAATAAATGAATTTTAAATAATCGGAAACTAAATTAGATATCGTAATATTACATAAAGCTGCCTGGCAAACAAAAATTCGAAGCATGAACATAAATAACAGGACCATTGAACGATTAATAGAAATACGTAGTTTGCTTACAGGGAGACTCGGGACGATTTAACGTGAGAACGAACGGAATCATTACGCGTTTTCCCTGTTCGGGCAACTCGTTTCTACTGCACTGCCCCAAACCATAAAAACAAATCATTTATATTGAATTTAATGATTCCAAAGTGTTCTTTTTGGCATTATAAAATAGGAAAATATTGTGTACATCGATTTCAGATACTCGAACAGCAGTGCAAAAGGTGTCGGGAATTAAAGCAAGCGTAGACGAGCATCGTCGCCTCGAAGAAAAACAACGATTCTCAGACTAAACTCATCTACTCCAATAACTTCCTATTTCCATTTTAAAACAGGAAAATCATTTCCCCATCGATTTCGGATACTCGAACATTCCTGCGGACAGGTTCGGGCATCAAATCCGGCGTAGACCCAAACTCACTTTCAACTGCGAGGACGAGCATCGTCGCCTCGAAGAAAAACAACAATTCTCAGACTAAACTTATCTACTCCAGTAAGTTCCTATTTCCACTTTTAAATAGGAAAACCGTTTTCCCATCGATTTCGGATACTCGAACACTCCTGCGGACAGGTTCGGGCATCAAATCCGGCGTAGACCCAAACTCACCTTCAACTGTGAAGCAGTATACGGCTCCATCACCTTCCTCATGTCGATCATCAAATGGTTTACATCCTTCCCCACCGCGCCGCGTTTGATTACGAACGTGTGAGGCGCCCTGCTGATTTCCTCCGATTCCACGGCGGATTTGGCCTTGGCGCTCTTGGTCGCGCGTCCCTAAAAGAAGGGATGAAACGTTTTTGCAGTGGAAAATCGCCATGAAATTTCCTGGGGTAAAGAGCGTTCTTACCTTCTTTTTCTTGGCCATTTTGATTTAACACGGACCCTCCGTTAAATGTAAAATTAATACCGTGTGAGGTAATTGCAGAACGAAATCGGAAAAGTCACAGGAACTGCGGAAGAACTGAGCATCAGCTGTTTGTTTTTTTGGTATTGCTCAATCCCGGTTTGTAAGTGCGTAGGACCGTAACAGTAAATAATGATTGCCTACTGTAATACCAAAAACTGCCAATGGGCGCATCTCCTACTCTGACAAGTGCGCCTTGCACACTAGCGAGAAATCTGCGCACTGCACATGAGACTGCACGCGACTGAGAATTGCACATCCGGCTACATTTTACGCAGGACGCAAGTGAGACCCGCCCAGCAAGCGGTCAGAATCCCAATAATAGACAAATTACGCATTTCCGGTGGACATCTGATTATACGAGTAGGAAAGTTTTGCCGCAAACCCACTGGACTGGAAATTGTGCCGCCGCCATGTGATTAGTCTGTCTCTCTGCTGTCATTCATATTCCGTTCCTTCTGACTGCGCTATACAAATGCATTTGCTCCATTTTAAACTTTCCAGAGAAATCATCAGCCAAGCCAGCTAAATAGAAATTTACAGGCCAAATGATGGGATTCATGATGAGACTTTCCGTAGGCGATCAATCTTATGCGAACAAAATTTGCCTTAAATTGTCACTAAAATTGTCACTAAAATTGTCACTAAAAATTGTCATTAAAATTGTCATTAAAATTGTCACTAAAATTGTCAGTAAAATTGTCACTAAAATTGTCACTAAAATTGTAACTAAAATTGTCACTAAAAATTGTCACTAAAATTGTCACTGAAATTGTCACTAAAATTGTC
>LRSR01010073.1:0-13627 GCA_001579985.1 Hypsibius dujardini | reverse complement strand
GCCTGTGCGTGTGTCTGTGTCTGTGTCTGTGTCTCTGTTTGTGCATGTGTCTGTGCATGTGTCTGTGTCTGTGCATGTGTCTGTGCCTGTGTCTGTGCATGTGTTTGTGAGTGGTCGACGGTCTTGCCTAGCGCCACCTGTAGGGGGGATCTGGTTTTGATTAACCCAGTGACGAACAGAACAGCTGCTTGACCAGGTGGCGCTACTCACGACTGTGACCACAGGTTACTGGGAAAATTCATAGAACCCGAAAGAATAAAAAATCCAATTTCTCAGGAGAAACTAGACCTTTCCCGTTAAAACCCAATCAGTATTGCAGGGGCTAAACACGTAAGGCCTAATGGAAAATCAACGCAGTGCAAGGGTCCTCCAGCTCAGGCTCAGGCTCAGCTCTCTGTTTCTCTCTCTCTCTCTCTCCCCGTTTATCCCTTTTCCAAAATCAGCCCACTCCAGGGACGAGTTTCGCTCTATTTAAATTGCTGCTTAACGACATAAGCTTTCTAATTAAAGCTAAGCCTCAATTAGCAATCGCACTGCTCACGAGTCCATGTGATGTGAAGTACCCCCCCCCCCCACATGTACAGTGCCGTCGATGGAGGCTGGAGCCGTTCTCTGGATGAACATGTCCGCTCAAAGGAAGGCAAACGAGAGGAGAGGCTGGGAGGAGAGGACTCCACTCTGCAATCAAACAAGCATACTCTGCCTTCACAGACCTGAACCATCTTCCGTGAACAAGTCTTCAACTAGCGTTCGCAACGCGAACATCATAATCCTCTGCCCCCAATGACTGCCATGCCTGGACCTGTTCAGTACGCCAGTACGTCATAATACGTTCATGTGTCTGTTGGAATCTGGATAAATCTGTGTGCCTAGGTGTTCTGTCTGTCTACAGTGCATATGCCTGTGATTTGTCTGTATATCTGTGTGCCTAGGTGTTCTCTGTCTGTCTACAGTGCATTTGCCTGTGATTTGTCTGTATATCTGCCTGCCTATCTACTTGACTGTCTTTATCCATTTTTCCTTGATTGTCTGTCTCTGTCATGTCTGCCTCACTAACCGTCCGTACGTTCATCTACTTTCCTGTCTGCTCGTCTAATGCTGTTTCCATCTATCTGCTGGGTCGTATATCTGTTATGCCTGCCAAGCTCTGTGTTAATACTGTATGTCCGGCTTGATTTGTCTTTCTGCTTGGGGCTTTACCCACCTGTCTGCATGTCTGTCTCTCCCCCTATCATATCTACCCCGCTACTTGCTTGTACGTCTGGCTACATCATTGTCTGCCTGCTCATTTTTTGTCCGTCTTTCTGCCATGTCTGACCATCAATAAGCAGCTCGTTCTGTAAGTAATCACGTCTGCCTGTCAACGTGTAGGTCTTTGCCTATGTATTTAGTTGTCTGCATTGCGACTTGTCTGCCTGTCTGACTAGTCTGTCCATCAGCCGGCAGCTCGTTTTTGAGTTCACATGTCTGTCTGTCTATTTGACAATCATTTGTCTGAATGCCAAACTACTGGACTGTCTGTCCAGCAAGCTATTGTATTGATCAGCCCGTCGACTTGTCTACCTATTTGCCATGTCTGCCTGTAAATAGACTGTCCATCATACGTTGGGATGTCTAGCTACTGGAACCATCAGCCTGTCCACTTTCCTGCCCGTTTGTCACGTCTCCCTATCAGTTGGCTTGCTTGTCTGTCTGCCCATCAGTTGGCTTGCTTGTCTGTCTGCCTATCAGTTGGCTTGCTTGTCTGTCTGCCTATCAGTTGGCTTGCTTGTCTGTCTGCCTACCAGTTGGCTTACTTGTCTGTCTGCCCATCACTTGGCTTGCTTGTCTGTCTGTCTGTCTGTCTGCTCTTCTTTCACGGAGGAAAAAATGTGATTCATTCGCCTCCTTCTTCACGTATATTGAAGCAGTAAAGCAGACAGACACCTCGAGGGTTTAAAAAACGATACTTATTACACACAATTGTGGACTTTTCATGGTGTGGTGATTGGTAGTGGAAAGTCTCCTTTTTCAGCTGTGCCGGACAGAAATGTGGAGAAGCGTGCAAAAAAAAGCAGAAAGTTTTACGAGCCGACAATGATGTTGTTGATGGGGATATGGATGAGCTTGACGAAGAAGCCGATGAAGCCCATGATGGCGAAGCCGATGGCCGTGGCCACGGCAATTTTCTGGTACTCCTTGCGGTCGGGCTTGGTGCAGCGCTTGACCAGCCGGATGGAGTCCTTGGCGAACAGCCTCAGCGGGTCCACAAACTGATTCACTTGATCCATCTTGTCACGCCTGCAAAATAGTCGAGGGATTATGACTGCGAAATATCTTATTAAATCATTCAAACTACAACCGAAAAGTTACTCAACAATCAACCAAATGAACAGCACATGGCTTTCAATCAAGCAATCAATTGACGTCCATTGTCTCAATAGCCTTGCTTACCAATCAACCAATCAACCGAACAGGAAACCGATATACTACAAATCAGCCAATCAACCAATCAATTGAACGTGAAACCAATACACTACGAATCAGCCAATCAGCCAATCAGCTGAACGTGAAACCGATACACTACAAATCAGCCAATCAACCAATCAATCTAACGTGAAACCGATACACTACAAATCAGCCAATCAACCAATCAATTGAACGTGAAACCGATACACTACAAATCAGCCAATCAACCGATCGATTGAACGTGAAACCGATACACTATAAATCAGCCAATCAACCGATCGCTCCATCGAAGATTTTTTCAAACAAAATATAGGAAAAACGGCAACCTTCAAAATTTGACCGAAATTCATAAACAGAAGTCCAAACCCGAAAACCGTTTTCTACAATCACGTTCACTAACCTCTTGAACTCGGAATTGGTCAACCACGGAATGGAGAATCCGATCGGTGGAGGAAAGGAGAGTGAGAAAATATTTTCCTAAACAAAATTGACGTCTTCAAGCCTTCTTTGCTCTTTCCCGCCGCAGAAACGATTCAATTGCAGCGTCGACTTACCCAGAAAATTCCCGCCGAGAAACAAAGTGGTCGTTCGATCGATGGAAGAACCCAAACCAAGACGGACTTACAGGTGAGGAATTTCGCGAGGAGAAACAGCTGGCAAGAAGAAATGAAGACCTGAAAAGTGTAGAATGTGAAGGCAAAAAGAGGCGGAGCCTTTACGTGGAACGCAACGTGGATGCAAGAAGAAAACGGGACAGCAGGTAGCGCTGCAATCACATGGAATCGCTGGAATCAAGGATTTTTGTTTTAACTACTCCAACTAGCAACTTCCCATTTTGTTAAAACTTTATTTTTATTTCATCTAAATTTAACAAAATTTATTCTTCATAAAAATGGCACAACTCTAATTTTAAATTTGACAAATTGCTTGATTAATTTGTCCTGATTGCTAATTTTTATTTACGTGGAGCAGCGCCGTCTACAGTCCTCAATAATAACCGTTCAGGTGTGATTGGTTGATGCTGCCTCCAATTGTTCAATGGTCCGCGTTACACTCCAGGGTGTGGCCTCGCTGGAATTCCATTTCGATGTAGATTTTCGGTGGCAGTGCGTGAATATCCACTTCCATCGAGGCACTTCCATTTGGAGGTTTTCTGATTCCTCGACGTCAACACAAATTTAAAGATCATTTTTTTACCGTCCGATAACCACCCGTGGATCTCTGCTCTTTCAGCTCCAGGTATGTAGCCTTAGCTTGCGTGTTAAAATGGGACGTCTTGATAGAATTCCTGTTCGAATTGCAGGTCGTGCGAGCGGAAAAAGTAGAAGCAAAATCTCTTCGAGGAAAAGTGAATTTTCCCTTTGAGGAAAAGTGAATTTTCCCTTCGAGGAAAAGTGAATCTTCCCTTCCGGCCTTCATCAACATCATCATCATCATGATCACCGACGTTCAGCTCGGCGTGTTCTGCAACATCCTCGGAGTGGCACTTATGCTGCTGGTGGTCCTTTATCATTACGTCGTCGCGACATCGGCAACGAAGCCGAAAGCGGAGCGCGAGAAGACGGAATGAAAAAAATCGGGTAAGTTTTTTGGACGCCCGAAACTTTTTCACTCCTTTGCAAAATCACTTGCTTCGGTGGGTTTCAGTTGAGCATGGGGTAGAGTGGAGTTGGAAGCTGTCAGAATGTTTACGTACACGTCGCCGGGATGGACTTTCGCGTCGACCTCGCACGCAAGTTGATTGCGCATGCAGAATCACGTTAATCAATCAATCAATCAATCGATCACGTTAATCAATCAATCAATCACGTTAATCGTTAATCAATCAATCAATCACGTTAATCAATCAATCAATCAATCAATCAATCAATCACGTTAATCAATCAATCAATCAATCAATCTATGAACATTTCAGCATTCCATTCTTTTTGGCTTTTTTTGCGCTTCGGACTTTTCCTCGACGTGGCGTTTGTTTCAAATATTTATAATGTCCTTTCAGTAAGTCCATATCGTTTACCTGATCTGCTAGTAAATGTGCAATTTCATGTGCCCAGTAAACTAGAAAGTCGATCAGAATCATTTCATGTTCCTTGTTTCTGGCGAACGCGTGCGCAGTCATCGATTGATTGATTGATTGATGCATTATGGAAACCTGCATTTGGAAAAACGAACGCGTGCGCAGTCATCGATTGATTGATTGATGCATTGTGGAAACCCGCATCTGGAGAAACGAACGCGTGCGCAGTCATCGATTGATTGATTGATTGATTGTGGAAACCCCCATTTGGAAAAACGAACGCGTGCGCAGTCATCGCATGAAAATCCCAATTTTCAGCTACAAAAAAACGTATGAAAAAGTGTTCGAAGATTCATCCTCAAGAGTCTTTCGGTGGCGCACTGTCGGTGTTTCCGCTGGTGTCGATGCGAACGACCGTGGTCAGTTGCCTCCGCATGCCTGAAGGGTGACCCACGTTAGTTGACGAATCCATAAAGGGAAGTGAAATACATGAGCAAAATGAAAGAGCCTACCGCTATCGTATTGCGGCATATTGCCCATTGTCCGTTGATGGTCCTGCCGCCCCCTGTCGTCCATCCTTCCCATCATCCCCGGACGCATCATCATATTCATGCCTATAAACGCCCAAATAGTTTCTCCTTTGGAGTTTTTTCGCTCCCTGTTCCGGTTGATTGATTGATTAAGTTGTCTCTGCCCTATGGTTGATTGATTGATTAAGTTGTTCTGTGCCCTATGGTTGATTGATTGATTAAGTTGTTCTGTGCCCTATGGTTGATTGATTGATTAAGTTGTTCTCTGCCTTATGGGTGATTGATTGATTAAGTTGTTTGTGCCCTATGGTTGATTGATTGATTGATTCAAAAAATCGAAAGTGACTGGTAAAATATATTTAAACACCACAAACAGTCGAAGGTTTCTGTGGGTACAAAGAAGGGCCACGTGTGGTTCACTCACCGGGATGCATCATGCCGGGAAGGAAGGGCATGCCTGGCATCGGCATCATCATCGGCGAAGGACGCCTGAAATTGGAACGAAGAATTCGGCATTTAGTGGCCACGAAAAATCGACACGTCAAGGGTGGATGGATGGACACGGTCAAGGGTGGATGGATGGACACGTCTGTCGGGGCTGAACATACTCGAAATTTCCAAGCGAAGGACCGCCTTCCGGACCGGGTCTTCTGCGGAACTGTGCGCGGAACGGTGGAGGAGCTTGCGAGGACTGGCCCGGAGTGTCTTTATATTTGCTGTTGTCTGAAAAGAAGCATGGCGATTGGCGAAACTGAACTACTACATGTAAGAACACGACAGTCAGACAGACATGTAGACAGACAGACATGTAGACAGACAGACATGTAGACAGACAGACAGATAGACAGGCAGACAGACAGACAGATAGACAGGCACACAGACAGACAGGTAGACAGTCAGGCAGACAGGCAGACAGACATGTAGACGTGTAGACAGACAGACATATAGACAGACAGACATGTAGAGAGACATGTAGACAGACAGACAGGCAGTCAAACAAACAGGCAAACAGGTCGACAGACAAACAGACAGACAGACAAACAAAGAAACAGACCAACCGACAGAGCAAGCATTAGTAGAGAATGACGCCGCCAGTTGAAGCAGTCGTAAGATGTAAATGGAAGTACTTACCATTCTTCAAAGTTGTGATCTGGGAAGCCATCTAAAAGGAATATGCCGTCAGATGATCAGGTAATACTAGTACTGATGAAAGAGAACGGGAAGAAGGTTCTATATCCTACGTCGTGTGCCTCGTTCCGCATCCGGCGCTGCTTATCACAGTACATCTTCCAGGTGTCCTCAGTGAAACCGTAGTTGAAGTAGTCCGCGATATCCGCACCTGCAAAACACAATGCACTGGCGAATTGAGCTCAGCCCTGAGAGTGCGACTCCGAAAAAAGAGAAAGTCATAGGGAAAAAAACCACTAGAAACGAACCGGGTTTCTTCCACGGCTTGTCCTCCAAGTTGTCAATATTGAACTCGTTCACAGGCACACCGTTGATCTCGGGAATGTCACTGAAGTCCACGTTCTTTTTGTTCAAAAAATCTGCAAAGCAAATGACCGAAACCCATGCAGTCCATCAGTCATTAAAATTTGAAGCGAGTACATCTAATCAATCAATCAACCTATTCAGCACTATGCCATCAGTCAATGTCTCATCAATACGATTAATCAATCAATCAACCGATTCAGCACTGTCATTACTCAATGTCTCATCACTACAATCAATCAATCAATCGTATAACACTATGGCACGGTAAACAGAGAGATAGCAGGCACAAAGCACCACTTACTTTTCCGGAAATCAATCCTGAAATAACATAAAACGCAAGATCAGTCAGCCATTCACGCGAAGGCAGAAACAAGAAAGCATACCGTGGTTTGTTTACGTCGTCGATGGAGATCTCGAAGCCCTCCTCCTCGTCTTCTTCCCCTTCACCCTTCCACTCGTCCGGGAAATCTTCCTCCTCGTCCTCCTACGATGAAAAACAAACCATTCGCTCCAAAACCAACTCGACTGCCAAAGCGCATACATAATTTTCCGGAACCAAAACGTCCAATTTGGCCTTTTTCGTCGCAGGTTCCGCGAGTTCCCCCGACTCCAATGCGCCCGCACTGTCTGCACTACCGGCCTCCGCTACTGCATCCACCGGAATCTCCTCTTGCCTAAGCATCAAACAATCACATACGATGGGAGTTGTAAATGTGCGAACGCCAGGCATACCTCTCGGCCTCAGCGGCGACTTCGTTGGAAGTTTCGTTTTCATTTTTGTTCTTCTCCACTTCCTCCACTTCCACCGGCTCGTCACTCGACATTATTCTGTTCGCTCTGTACAGTGATACCCCAACAGATCAAGTGGGAAATTTCGGTCAAGGTTCCCTGGAGGGGAAGTCGAAGCAGCGATGAGGAAAAAAGTTTCGGCTCTAACAGAAAACGCTTCGGTTTGTTTGTTGACATTTTTACTGCGACAGCATTCTGTCAGAATTTGTACTACTTGGCTCACCATGAAAAGCAGCGTAATATGGATTTTGGACAGCCACAAGTGACAAATACCTTCCTTATACTAATTAGCATATATGTGTGTGACCGGCACCGAATTAGATGCTTTCCCCCCGAAGATCTCGCAAACTCTGAATACTGCGTTTTGTTTACACCTTGCGCACGTGGAGCACTAGATAAGTTGTGAATCGCGTTGTCTATATGTCTGTGTGTCTGTGTCTATGTCTGTGTCTGCGTCTGTGTCTGTGTCTGTGTCTGTGTCTGTGTCTGTGTCTGTGTCTGTGTCTGCCTGTGGCTTTCTCTTTGCCTTACTTGGCGCCGACATTATTAAGTATTATAATTACTAAATAGAAAGTTACAAAACATCACAGCGAAAAGCACACACACGCCCTTTCGAGAAAGGTGGCTTTATTCAAGCGAACAACGCGGACGGCTCCATGACACAATCCCGAGTCACACCGACCAGGTCCGCCCCGAAGACCCCGCACATGAAGCCATCCATCGCGCACTTCTTATAAAACTCACAGACACTGCGGTTCTTCTCGACGTACTCCTCCACCAAGACGACTTTCTTGTCGAGGGCCGCTCGCTTGAGCAGTTCCACCTTGGACTTGGTCTCGCCGGAGCGGCGGACCTTGCCGTCCTGGAAGTAGACGTCCTCCGCACTGACGCCGTCGACCATCATCCGGTACTGCTCGCTGATCGGGTACAGCTCCAGCGCGTCCTGCGTGACGATCAACATGGCCGGATTGGAAATGCGCGCCATGTTGGCCAACGCGGCGGCCAAGTTGATCATGTCTTCCGCGGCGGTCGGGCGCACCGTGAGGAACTCCTGGTACTTGCCGAGGTAGTCCATTAAGATGCCGGAGTAACCGAAGGGAAGGATGTTGCTCGACATGTAGTGCATCACCGCGGCCTGCCATTCGGGACGCCAGAACTCGACGATTATTCCGTTGGCGTACTTTTCATCCTGCCGCGAGAGGAAACTCGGCGCACCGACGCGCCAACTGTCCTGCCAGTACGGACGGACCGTCTCCGCCTCGCCGACCGACAGGTACGCGAAGACCGTCTTCCCCAGTCCGCGCAGCAGGGCGTTCTGGTCGCGCGTCAGCTGCACGTCGTCCGGGTCCACGATGAACATCAGCTCCGGGGAACGGAGGATGGACTGGAAGGTCTGATTGGTCAGCTGCAGCACGAACTGCGCGTGGTAGCGCGTCTTCCGGCACTCCACCGCGGCGGACAGCACACACACCGCCAGCACACACACTGCCACGACCGTATTCATAATTCTCACTTTTAAAAAAAAATTAAAAAAAAAATTAAAAACTAAAACAGACAACAGACAACGTGTTGATGACTTGGTGGTTTTGTTCGGCGCTTTTATATATTCCTCCATTTGCATTGGAGATTCGCGCTGAATATTCCGGAAGGCCTGGAGACAAATCAACTTTCACCTGCGCGTAACTTCTTATCGATTTGTTGTTGTTGTTTTTTTTTGACGTGTTTCTGTTCCATCTCCCGATCTCAAAGGGACACTCTTTTTTGCCCTACCGGTTAATTTGATCCACCCCGGATCTTATCTCTTCAGCGCCGTTTGCTATTCTTTACCTACAATCAATCAATCAACTGATCCGATGCGTGCGTCAAGAAATCAGCTTAATCAATCAATCAATCGCTGCTAAGTTGGTGTTAAATTTCAACCAATCACGATGCAGTGAATCCGATTGAACAGTCAACCGATGACTGGAGGGGGCGGGGCTTAACTGTCCCTTGAGATCGGGAGATTACGGCATGTTTAATATGTAAGAGCGGAATAATGAATCGAGACGCGAACTGCGCCTGCTCGTAATAATTCGCCGCTAGAAATGGTGGCTGTAATTTCTTGGACGGTCTCACTGCTCTGTTGTAAGGCTCCCCCGCCGGTCTCACTGCTCTGTTGTAAGCCCCCCCCGCCGGTTAAAATTGCTTCGGTAAAAATCCCGTAAAATAATTACGTATAGTTGCGCAGTTACATCTTGCCTGACTGCCTGATTGCCTGACTCCCTGACTGCCTGACTGCCTGACTCCCTGACTCCCTGACTGCCTGACTGCCTGACTGCCTGACTGCCTGACTGCCTGATTGCCTGATTGCCTGACTCCCTGATTGCCTGACTCCCTGACTGCCTGATTGCCTGACTCCCTGACTGCCTGACTGCCTGACTGCCTGACTGCCTGACTGCCTGACTGCCTGACTGCCTGACTGCCTGACTGCCTGACTACCGGGGAAATATTTTGCCGACTCATTTTTTTAGTTTTTTTTTTTAGTTTTTTTTTCCCAAATTTCCTGCGGAATTTGCTCGAATTTGGGAATTTTCCAAATTTCAAAAAATAAACGACTGTACGAGTAATTCGGTTTCGCCTTGATTGATGTCTGGCTGTCTTACTGGGACGACTGTTGGTTCCTGCTTCGGTCATTGCTTTTTTTCGATAGCGAGAAAAAAAAACAGCACACGAGAGTCAACAATAGATTCTCCTTTCTTGCCTGCGTGAAACCGGTCGAGCAACTTTTCCGCGCATGTGGCGAACAGGCAGAAAACTCCGCACAGTCAGACAACGCTCACGTAAACAATCGCTGCTCCCTAGTCAGGACCCGAAAATTCAAGTCTGAGCAGAGTTTCTCGTGGATCCCCGAAGGTTTTAATCATTAAGATCTACTCTTTAATTATCGGGGAAAAGAGCGACTAAACTTCCTTTAACTCGTTAACTGTGACGCATCTTTGGAAGTTCACAATGGCAAATACAGCAGGCATTATCCTCGGATTACTTTTCAGTCTCACTGTCACGGGATATTCCACTACCGTCATGGCCGTCCCCGCCACGACCTTCATGCCTCCCATCTGCCTGAGTAACCTGGTGGATCTCGTTACATGTCTCAATTCAACGGCACCCATGAACACAGACAGTTCTCCAATTCGTTTGAACATTGCGCAGCGGTGCAAGTACGTCTCTGCCTCTGTCTGTATGTCTGTCTGTCTGTGCCTCTGCCTGTCTGCCTGCCTGCCTGTCTGTCTGTCTGTCTGTCTGTCTGTCTGTATGTCTGTCTGTCTGTCTGTCTGTCTGTCTGTTTGTCTGTTTGTCTGTCTGCCTGTGGGTATGTCTGTCTGTGTGTATGTCTGCCTGTTTGTCTGTCTGTCTGTCTGTCTGTCTGTCTGTGGGTATGTCTGTCTGTGTGTATGCCTGCCTGTTTGTCAGTTCCTAGGATGTCTGTCTGTCTGGTTTGTCAGCTCTTTCACTTTTGAAGTTGCTCCAGCTGAGATTTTCCTGCCTTTCCACAGTTCACTGTCGGCGACCGCGAAGTGCAAGGAGAAGCTGTCACCAGCGTGCCTGGCGCAGCCTTCCTTCAAAGATTTCGAGAGCATCTTCGGGTTCGCCGTGGTTGTGGCCGCGAGCTGTAACAGCCCGGCAGGGCGTAGGAACATCCAGGATCTGACGGAGTGCAGCGATAAAAGTCATGAAAAGTTTGAGAAATGTTTCGATGCCATCCTCATTGATAAGGCATTGGCGTTCGGCGACCAGCAGAACGGGTTCGCTGCGATGTGTTGGTGAGTGATGCGCCGGAATGTGCTGCATGCGGCGACAAATCTCAAAAGCTGAGTTGGTGCTTTCGAATTTACTTTTGTTCGTTTTAGCGCAATTCACAACGGACAACAGTGCTATTCCCCTACCGCTAAAGCTCAGTGCGGACCAACAGGAGTGACCGCTCTGGATAACATATCGGAGTTTTTACTTCACGCACTGAATTGCGATGCCAATTTACACTGTTGACGCTGTCAAAGCAGTAATACTGTAATACCAGTACTCGTGTTAAGAGAATGTTTGACTTTCACATACATTTTACCAGGCAGATACCAGAAGTGACTACATTACCCTTGCGTTTCGAAAAACAATTTTGCCTCTTTGTTTATACTCGTGGTCTGTCTCTTTTAACGCTCGCCTACACTTGCTTTATTCCTGTCTGTGTCTGTGTCTGTGTCTGTGTCTGTGTCTGTGTCTGTGTCTGTGTCTGTGTCTGTGTCTGTGTCTGTGAGTTTGTCTGTGTCTGTGCGTGTTCGGGGTATGCTTTCTGCATATATCTTTCTCGGTGTCTGAGCGTCTCTTAGTTATGCATCTCTTTCTCATTTCTGTCTCAAGTTGTGAACGACTTTTGCGTGGCTATAGGGGTCGCCGTGGGCGACCCAGTCATCGTGCACATTGGGCGCGATTCAGCAGCTTCCGGCAATCTTGCTCTAGTAAGCCATTTTTTAAACCAGCTACGCTGAACTTTTCTAACTCTTCTGCTACGCGCTCGTACCGTTAAACTCCATCCAAGGCATCCAGAAGTTGACTTTTTCTGTGTCCCTTTCAGAAGAAAACGCATTTCAAATGTCTAGCTCCAAGACCTTGCGCTGGGCCATCTGTGGCGCCGGAAATATTAGCCATGATTTTGCACTTGCGCTAACCACACTGCCCAAAGGAGAAAACCAGGTACTTCGTGGGTAGACAACATGCACATGCTGGGGGATTTCATAGACTTGATTTCTTTCTGTAGATCATTGCCGTGGCTGGAAGAGAACTTGCAAAAACTCAAACGTTTGCCGATAAATTTGGCATTCCCAAAGTCTACACCAAATATGAAGATGTTGGTCAAGATGCAGACATTGGTAAGTCGTGACTGAAGTATCATCATGCTTTGCGCTTGTGCCCGAGTCCGTTTTTGTGCCTGTGTCTGTGCCTGTGTCTGTGTCTGTGTCTGTGTCTGTGTCTGTGTCTGTGTCTGTGTCTGTGTTTATTATTCTTTGTGTCTGCCGTGAGCTGATCCTCTAAACTGAATTCCTTCAGGTGAAATTGAAGCTAAGGAATTCAGCCACCAGGATTCCCTTACGCTTGCGAGGATTGTCGACAAAGTCAAGCAGCAAATCGGAATCAGTTACGACTTTATTTATGCTGAAAAATAATTCAACGCCGGTTGATGGTGTTGTCTCATGTGTCCAACGATTCGGAATTACACGGGAGTAATATAGCATAAATTGCTATTTTCTTAATTAAGTTATCACTTGGGTGCATTGGAAAATGTTGACAAAGAAATTGAGCGAAAAACTAGAAAATCATTCAAGCAAGCGCTTTTATATTTTCAATTATGTTTTGCTGGGTGAAGATGCGTCTTCATCATCGCTCAGACTCTTTTGATACATGTCTCTGTTCCGGCCGAAGCTGCTAGACTGACTGGGTCTTAGGTCGTCACACTGATAGGGCACCCGGAAACGTCTGACATCAATCAGACTGAGTCCGATACGTTGACCCATCGTCGTGATATTGACCGCTGGTTTTGTGGGCAGCAAAGTCGGAACTTTTTCGTCTATGGCATAAGCGTCCGACGGGTAGTGCATCAACGAAGTGTAGTCGTACGGCAAGTTGAACGTCCGAAACTTCAGCTTTTTGAAATCGCGTTTGTCTCCTGAGAATGTGAAAATTTGATGTCATTCTCAAAGCATGATATCTTTGAATACCAGGCGTGTTAAGTCTGTCTGTCTGTCTGTTTATCTGTCTGTCTGTCTGTCTGTCTGTCTGTTTATCTGTCTGTCTGTCTGTCTGTCTGTCTGTCTGTCTGTGTGTCTGTCTGTTTGTGTGTCTGTGTGTCTGTCTGTGTGTCTGTGTGTCTGTGTGTCTGAGTGTCTGTTTGTCTGTCTGTTAATGTGTCTGTTTTTCAATTGGTTTGTGTCTGTTTGCCTTTGTTAAGTATTTAGTTTTATCGAAAACCATGGCTTACTTGGAAGCACGTTTTCCCAATTGATTTCGACCCAGTCGTCGCGATCGTCCCGTGAGTGCTCGTGAAAAAAGCCGAGGGCATGCAAGACCTCGTGCTGAATTGCTCCGAGCTCTTCGGGGTCGAGGCATCCAGTACTCAATTTGACAATATGTCTGCCGCCTTTATACCCGATAGCGGAATCGCACCTGCATAGAGAAAAGAACGTAAATTATTGTTGGGACCCTAAATCCCCCATAAAGAATTAGCAGAGGTAATTTAAGAGGTTAATCCGTTCACTCGGTTCATCTTGCCCTTCCGGCAATTTCGTCGGGCTAACGAAAATAATTTCGGCCTCAAACGAGCCCA
>LRSR01010072.1:0-14398 GCA_001579985.1 Hypsibius dujardini | reverse complement strand
GACAGACAGACAGACAGACAGACAGACAGACAAACAAACAAGCAGGCAGACAGACAGATAGACAAGCAGGCAGACAAACAGACAGACAGACATACAGACAGACAGAAAGACGAGCGGGCGAGCAAGCATGCAGACAGACATGTGAACTTAGTTTAACACACAGTATTTTATCCTAGTGGTAATAAAAAAGAAGCGATTGACGCATACCAGCTCTTCATGAATTGGGTGAAGCTGGTTCGGATGTATTTTTGGAAGGCTTCAGGGTGTGGACAATTCAGGATGACTAGTCGGTCGACCATCTTCGGATGGACTGTGGCAAAGTGCCACCCAACAATCGCTAAAAACTCGAAAAAGATTTGCTAGTAAGATTCAAATTTGAGGGAACAAACTTCAAACGGTTTGTGAGCAGCTCATTCTTCGCAGACTCTTTAAACACACGGCACATACCTCCCCAGTCATGGCAGACTAAATAACATGATTTCCGGTCTAGAGCTTCGACGACCTGACGGATGTCTTCCACGAGTGTGGGAATGGAATAGGCGTACTTGCTACTAGGCTTATCAGAATCCCCGTATCCTCTCATATCAATCGCAACTGCCCTGTAAAAGAATTCCGACGAGTTGTCTACAAGAACAGGTAATAAAAAGTATGTCTACCTTTTGCCACTTTTATCTGCCGGCCTGCCTGCCTGCCTGTCTGTCTGTCTGTCTGTCTGTCTGTCTGTCTGTCTGTCTGTCTGTGTACATGAGCGTCGGAGCCTGCGCCTTTATTCTCCTGTCTGACTGTGCCGGGCAAGAATTTCCTGCCTGCCTCACATACCGGTAATTTTTCTTGAAGTACGACAACTGATGGCGCCAGCTGTACCAAAACTCCGGGAAACCATGGAGGAACAGCATCAGCGGCTTGTCTTCCTGCCCGGTCGCCACATAATGAATTTTGATACCGCTCTAGAAATATAACATAGACAAGACAAGAAGACATTAATGAAGACCGAAGAAATATTTGGTACGTCTTTAAAGCACTCCACCTTCAAGTTCAGGAAACCGTGTTCACCGAGGGCGGGATTGGTTAGAACAGCCGGGGCCTTACGGACTTTCGTCGGGATCGCAGGCGGCTCATTGCCAGTCAACTTGGCGAAGAGCATCCTCGTTGCCACCACCACAGCCCAAAAGATGCCCAGACTGTGGACGATGATAAACTCCGGGAGGTTCTTCAGGATCGCCACCAGGTCGAGGGAGCAGCCGCAGTTCGCCATGATATTTGCTGGCACTTTCCGGCACTTCGATATATATATATATATATATATATATAGGATATATACTTTCCTTAACGGACCTTGGAAAATGAATAATGTCTGTGTGGTTTTTGTGTGTTCGCCGTGAATGTGTGTTGCAAAGCAAAAATCAATTTGCAGACAACTTAGCAGGGTGAGAGGCGTGCGCGGAGGAAAAGTTGTTTAGTCAGCGGTGACAAGGTGCTTGTGAAATTGAACCGGCAAGCGGAATGCAAAGTGATTGTACACTCGCTACACGTCCAGCGCTGATACCGTATGCGCCCTGGGCTGTATAGTACAGTACTGTAGTAAACAGTTATCCAAATGTGACCTACCGGATAAAAGATAAGCTCGAGCAAAGTCCAAAATGGTCTAGGACTTTTAAATTAAAATCCTCGCCGCTGTTCGGCACTGACGCACAACCACTAGCAGGTGTTTATGTCTGTGTCTATGCCTGTGTCTATGCCTGTGTTGGTGTGTCTGTGTCTGTGTCTGTGTCTGTGTCTGTGTCTGTGTCTGTGTCTGTGTCTGTGTCTGTGTCTGTGTCTGTGTCGTCTCGTCTCCGGGGCGAAGTTCAGTTTTTGTTTAGCTATTTGTTTATTGGTACGTTGGCTTGCCTGTGTCGGTGTGGAACTTCCAAAGTGGAACTTCCAACGTGGAACTTCCAACAAATACTAGTATCTCATACTGTATATATAGTGGGATAATTCCTTCAATTTTTTTTTATAAATTTTTCCATCATGATAGTTTACATTTTTTTTAATATAAAAAATAAATAAAAAGTATAATAAAATGAATTCTGTATTTAAAGCCCTGTTGGTGTTGGCCGTTCCGGGCGTAGTGATTTCGTTCTTCATCATGTTCGTTTTGAATTTCATCACGATCAGTCAGGCTGTTCTGCCTGCCTTTCGGCACTTTGAAGATCCCGGTGTGTTGGCCCAGCGCAAATCACACTGGCAAAATATAGCGCCACGAGATAGTCTGGAGCATTTGGTGTGGTTCCTACAGGTAGGAGGACAATTCTAGATACAGAAATGACTTGAGGATGTGTCCACTGAATCCCCGTGAGAGATGGTTGCTGACTTTATTGATTGAATAGATTAGTTGCAGAAGTTGACTCACCAACCAATGCGATTGATTGATTGATTGATTGATGAAGCGAAATGTACCCCGGTCGATACGACAAAAACAACATTGATCTTTTGGGTTTGACTTTAAATTCGATTAGAAATTAAATTCGATTAGAAATTATTATTACAAGTTTTTATTTATTTTCTTCAAAAATGGATCGCATAATGGCTTTTTTACGGAATGCAGTGCCGTACTATACTACACCTCTGGTCAGAAAAATCGGGACGCTCGATTTGTCAAGAGGCAATTTTTCACCACAAGGCTGCAGGCTATACAAAAAAGTGCTTTGATTTGAGGCGGAAATTAGTTGGCCACAAGACCACATGTGCAGTCTACAATACATGAAATGCTGCACACTGCACATTTCACACACTGCACATTGCACACACTGCACATTGCACACACTGCACATTGCACATTTCACACTGTTCAAGTATTTCGCTGTTCATTTAGTAAATTTTGTTTCACGGTTTACGTCTTCCCATTCTTTCCGGTGAATTAAATACTCTTGTCAGCAGAGTGAAAGCTGTCGTGCGTAAGGGCGCAATGCACAGTCTGTTTCGCGCAAATGCGCAGTAAAATCTTGTGCCCAACTATTTCCGCCTCAAATCAAAGCACTTTTTTGGGTAGCCTGCAGCCTTGTGGTAAAAAATTGCACTCTTGACAAATCGAGCGTCCCGATTTTTCTGACCAGAGATGTACTGTACTAATTTTTCCATCAACTTTTGCTTTTTTCCAGTGACTGTCTGATCAATGCGATGGATCGATTGATTGATTGATTGATTTTTTTCAGTTGATTGATCGATGAACGGGTAGAAACCGTGAAAATTTGCACATGTGGTCTGCACATTTTTTTTATTCTATTTTTTTAATTTTTTACTCCGCAGATTACGGACCTCCATGTGAGCGAGTACGTGGACGGCCTGCGGATCACTCAGCTGGAGGAGTTCTGCACGGAAACCGTCGACACGATAAGGCCGGCAGTGGTCATCGCCAGCGGGGACCTCACCGACGCCAAGACCAACCTCGGCTTCGGGACGGCGCAGCGTGAATGGGAGTGGAAGGAGTACTCGCGGATCATCCGGGAAACAAGGGTCACCGAGAGGACCACTTGGCTGGACATCCGCGGAAATCACGGTATAATAATAATAATGTCCATCGCATCTCGTGTCTGTCTGTTTCCCTAACGAAATTTTCCATCGCTATGTGTAGATTCGTTCAACGTACCGTCGCGTGATAGCAAACTGAATTATTACAAGTGAGTGCTGGGATCTTTGTTTGGGCCAAATTTCGTGCAAAGTATGGCTTTGCTTTCGCAGAACTCACTCGCAACGCGGAAACGGGACTTCTTACCATTACGTGCACAAATTTGGACCAGATTCGATTTCCTTCATTGGGGTGGATGCCTGTGAGTTTTTGCTGCTGCTTGATTGCTAAATTGCTGCCTGCCTGCCTGCCTGCCTGCCTGCCTGCCTGCCTGTCTGTCTGTCTGTCTGTTTGTGCCTGTCTGTCTGTCTGTCTGCCTGTCTGTTTGTTTGTTTGTGCCTGTATGTATGTTTACCTTCTTGTCTGTATGTATGTTACTGTCTGCGTGTCTTCGTAGCTTCTTGCTATTCTTCACTAGAATACCATTGGTCGTTCGCTTAGTTTGGTTGGGTTTGCTTGGCCATCGTTTTTGGTGATCCTTTGCAGGCCCTGACCCGGGATTTAGACGGCCGTTCAATTTTTTCGGTGTTCTGACGGAGGTTCGCTCCCCAACCGGTCCCAATCAATACATTACTCCGTTTTGATTTGCTTATTTTGTCCTGCAGGAGGATATGAGACATCTCGAGGTTCTTGCCAAAAACAGCCGAGAAAGTAACGTGACGGTATGGTTTGGACATTACCCGACATCGGTCATCAGTTCCGCTGCTCCCGGCATCGCAAACGTGATGAGGTGTTTACGTCCTTTTTTGTCTTCACTTTTTCTGCACTCTAAGATAATCAGTTTTAGAGGGTCATTTAAAATGATCTGACTGTCATTGTCATGCAGTGGGGGAGTGGCATATCTCAGTGGACATCTGCACACCCTGGGTGGACACCTTTTTGAGCTGTACGCCATGCAAAAATCGGGCACGCTGGAATTGGAACTTGGGGATTGGAAAGATAACCGCTTGTAGGTTTCACTCCCTGCCTGCCTGCCTGCCTGCCTGCCTGCCTGCCTGCCTGCCTGTCTGCCTGTCTGTCTGTCTGTCTCTGTCGTCCTGTCTGGCAGTTTGTCTGTCTGTCCATCTGTTTCTCCGTCTGTCTGTCTGTCTGTTTGTTGTCTGCCAGTCTGTCTGTCTGTTTCCGTGCTTCTGTCGGTGTGTGGGCCTACTAGCTCTGTCTTTTAATGCTTTTTTTCCTTCCAGATTTCGGCTTATGGCCGTCGATCACGATCTCTTCTCCTTCACCGATGTCAACTTCAACGACTGGCCCATGGCCATTATCACCAACCCCAAAGACGTGCGCTTCTACGCTCCCGTTCACGAACCCCTCGACCGCATCTCTCGTTCCACTCATGTTCGCGTTCTCGCCTTTTCCCCACGCGGTATCCGCTCCGTCGAAGTCCAACTCCCTGATGAGAAGACCTTCAAACCGGCAAAGCGTGTGGACGATTCCCCTTTGTTCATCGTCCCATGGGACGTCAGTCGCTATGCTGTCGGTACGCACACTATCCGTGCGAAGATCACAGACAACGACGGTCGCGTGCGAGAAATCGTTCACGATTTCGCCACTCGCGACGCGGAAGTGCCGACCTTCGGGATCATTCGCCGGTTGGTGCTGATGGCGGACTTGGGGAAGCTCTTTGCCACGCTGACGTACGGTATCGCGTTTGCTAACTTGTTTGTGCTGATGGTGTTTGGAACGAACGCCATCAAAACAGTTTATGGGATGCTAGTGCGACGGTTTGCCTGGTTTGCCTGGTTGGGGGTGCCGTCGATAGGTGTGTTCCGAGATTTACATGCGGCTTTAAGCATTCCCTGGGTGTTTCGGACGCTGTTCTTCTCTACTGCTTACGTTGTTATCAGTAAGTACAGATAGTCAGACAGGCAATACTCTTAGGCAGGCAGGCAAACTGATAGACAGACAAACAGACAGACATTTCGGTGTATTGCTTACGACCGTGTTCCCTCTTTTCAGTGCCTTGGTTCTACGGTGAGATCGTTGGAGAAGCTCACGGAACCGTTTTTACTTATGGAATTTGGATGGACGGGCAATGGTTGCAGGGCCAAATGACACACATGTTTGCAGTGACCCACCTAGGCTTTCACTGCACGCCGCTCTCGCTCTGCACGGCACTGTACGTGCGATCTCGTCTTAAGCATCCCGCAGCCAAAATGTCGCGCATCTTCTATCACGTTGTGTATGTTCTCATCCTTTTCTCCGAATTATGGAGCCTCAAAATATTTGCCGATTGTTACGGATTGATATCGGTGGCGACGAATGGCCTTCTCGTGTACAGCGGTAAGGCATGGAGGACCCACTTGCGAGTAGTCTATGTCTGCCTGGCTTTCTGTCTATTTATTTGTCTGACTTTCTTCTGACTGCCTGCCTTTCTTCTGTTTGCCTGTATGTTTGCCTGCCTGTCTGCCTGACTATCTGTCTGCCTGTCACGTGCTTTGTCTGTCTGTCTGTTTGTCTGTCTGTTTCTTTATCTGTCTGTTTGTCTGTCTCTCTGTCTGTCTGTCTGCCTGTCTGTCTGCCTGCTTGTCTGTTTGTTTTTCTGCCTTTCTGCCTGTCTTTCTGTCTGTCTGTCTGTCGTCTACCTGCCTTTGTGGGACTGTATGTTTGTCGAGTATTTTCCTTGTCTATCGGTGGAAACATTATCATCAATGCTTTTTTAGGCATTATGCCTGCGTTATTCCTGTGGTGGAAATCGTGGAACCTCCCGAGCGGTCACAGCGATACCTCCAAATATACCAAAGTGCAGGCCTATCGTAAATAGTCCTATGGCAGCTTGGACGGCTTTTTGTACGTGTGATTCTTGAGACGGCGATTCGATTAAGACATTGCCCGCATCTTTTATCCTAAGTTATTCCTATGTTTCCAAAGTCGTTGATCTGCATATGGCGCTGGTACCTCGTTTACGATTGGATTTTTACAATTATTTTCGTTTGCGCCTTCCTTCAAAACTTCTAGTCCAAATTGCCGACTGTCAATCAGTCACTTTACAGGCGATTGCTATTAGCCTCTTGCAAAACTAAACAACCCGAAACGTATGTATTCGTTTTTCGCCTCTGTTTTGACAATATGATTATGATGATAAATTCAAAAGCAAGACCAGTTGGCGGGTTGGAACTCTTGAGAGTCGGAGCGATAGGAAGCATACGATTCAGTTGACACGAGCGCCCTCTACCGGGCAAGTAATAACGTAACAACGTACTGTTTCAGCGATACGTCGACACGTTCAGAACATTACACAAATGGCCAAAACATTGGATGATGAACTTCAAGCCAGTTTAGTCATTTTGTTCAGTAGGGCTTGGAAATGGCTTTAACTCCGTTCGGCCAATGTTTTGGCCACGTACACAACAACACATAAAGATCAACATCGCGTGACGTTTCCTATGCGGTCGCGGAAAAACTATTTGAAATTTTACGCGGCGCGGAATCGCGCAAAAGTTAAGAAGTTTAAGTCTACGCGAAAATACGCGGAAACACAGTTTTAAAAAGCGATGCGGTGCGACGCGGAAATTAACTGCAACGTGACGCGGAAATAAACTGAAGTGGAAAATTTATAACGTTTTTAGCTTCTGAAACAGATCGGTATAAGAGATAAAAAATCAACGATCAGGCGTGAGGTTCACTTCAGGAACAAGAGATCGTCCAGCTTCTGGGCACCCAGGCGGGTTCGGCGATCGGTGAAAGTGATGCCTGCGTCGCTGAAGAGTCGTTCTGAAGTAGTACTCGCTGCCGGAACCCGCAAAACACGACTTGCCAGTTGACTGAGGTCCTTGTAGTCTTCCCACAACTGCAGCACATCTCTTTTTTATCCGGGGCGGGCAGCTTCAAATAGACATTAATTTCGTCTTTTCCTTCACCCACGCTGCTGTCGGCATAGAGCAGGAGGTCATCAATATCAGAACTGGACTTCTTCTCCGCCAGCACTGCAACAGATTGGGCCACCGGATGCTTCTTCAAGAATTTACCAGAAGAATCAATATAGGCACGCATACTAGAACTAAAACACTTTTGATTAATTTACTGATAACTTTGCTGATACGTAAATTGCGTAATTCGTTTTTCAATACTAACATAGTACTTAACATAAATATCAATTTAACATGTATTCGACATCTTATTATTTTAATTCGGGTCTATTCAAACAGATTTATTTATCGAATTTTAAATAATTTCTAATATGCTTATTTATCTGTAAATATAGATTTGTAGCAATAACTGCAGTTGTCAGTTAAAATAAGAATTTGATATACCTGAAGCAGTGCAGTGCAACAAGATGAAAGGTGGGAGTCTTATCGGCAGACAGCGCAAGCGTGGCATTCTTGAATGGTTTCAAAAAGCCAGCGAATTCGTCCGGCAATTGTCGCGGGTAATTTTATGAGCAGGATGACTGGACTGGTGGACTTAAATCTTCCTCCTCATAGCCATTGCTCACCGCTCATGTACTAGTACTGTACTATGTGTTAACTTGACGTTTGTGTGTTGTCGGAAGTACAGCCAAACCGGAAGTGTTCGGCTGGACAATTTTTATCTGCACGAGCCTGTGTGTCGCGACCGGTTCCCTACCTGATATACTCGCAGTGTGTGTGTGTTTTTTTGTCAGTCTAGTTAGTTCTTCAATTCTACAGTTTGGGTCTTCATCGTTTTCTTTCCCTTTCCCTTCGGAGCTCCCGCTCCTCATCGCTTCTTTTTTCCATCTATGCAATGCCATCTGTCTCCAAATAATACGAAATCTCCACTTCCGGTCTTTTCCCTTTGTCGGCCTTCGGGCAGTAGAAAGTAGAGCCGACACAATGCTTTGCTGGCCGGAAGAAAATCAAGCTCATTCCGATTACGCAGGACACTCGACGTCGGCGTAGATGTCCCCGATAGAATCCACTTTGTCCAGGTTGGTGTTCCAACGCGTGGCGCAAGCTGACAACAGTTTCTTCGGCAGCAAACGCGCGACGTAGGCTTCTTTGGAGAGAGTGATGAGCTTCTTGCAGTCTTCAATCAGCTTGACCATTGGCATAGCGGCTTCCAGAACAACAAACTCGGACTTTTTCTTGGTGTTGAAGCAGTTGGTCAACGCGGTGTTGACAATTAACTGAATGATGGTGCTGAAAAGCATAATCAGGCAATCAATGACCAGCCAAACCATTATGACAAAAAATCTATAGTCTATGACTTTTAAATTTTGTTGGTATCTTCTGGAAGAACGATTATCCTCGCCGCTGTTCGGCACTAATGCACAACCACTAATAGGTGTTTACGTCTGTGTCCATGGCTGTGTCTGTGGTTATGTATGTGTATACAGTCAGCCCCAAAAAAAGAGAATTTTCGCAAACTGTATATCTCACGGTATAGCGGTACAGTATAGAAAACTGTACCGATTTTTCTATACTGTGCAAATAAAGCTAAACCGTAGTTTAAAAATCGGATTTCTGTACACGCCAAATCAAGCCAATCAAGCCAATCAACTCACTCCGTTCAACTGTTAAAATTTGCATTTTTGACCAAATTTTATTTCTCAGCGGCATTAAATTCCCTGAACTTTTCCAAGTTTTCTGTCAGATTTCGAAATTGCTCCTTCTTCCTTTTGTGAAACTAAGTTTACAATGTCTTCAGCCGATGAGAGCACTACTCCCATCCAACATGGACGCACATCAAAGAAGACAAAATTTGTTTCTAAAATGTTTTACGATCTCTTGGTTCTTCGCCAAATTTTGGCCATGAATCCTTTTTGCCCGGACAGCATCAATCGCGAAGGTCGTATAATTTGGAAGAAAATATCTGAAGAGCTGCATTCCGAAGGTGTTTTGGCGACAGAACGAGGGATGCGACAACGCGCAATCAAGCAAATGGACATGCGCGAGAAAAGAGAAAAAAAGACTCTGCGGACTGGTGAGGAGGAGATGTACGGAGAATTCGAGCAGTTACTGGGTGATCTCATCATTTTGCGAAAGGAAGAGCTAGAGATTCTGGCGGAGGAAGCTAAAGCGGAATCTTCTCCGGCTAGTCTGAAGGCAAAAGGCGGGAAGAAATCAGTCGCTGCTGCGGATGCTGAAAGGGTCGCCGGCTTGGAAATCAGAAACGCTTCGCTCGCAACGATGGAAGCAGGTCGGTAGCACTCCAAATATTGAGGTCAATTAGTTTACGAAATTAAAAATTGCATCTTAAGTAATGGGCGTTTGAGACAAAATGTTCATCATCTATTCATGGAACTGTTGTAGGGTAGTACATGTATTTTGACCTAAATCGATCAATCAATTGACTGGTTATGTCAACAGCCTTAAAGTAATGAACTCTTCAATCAATTGTTACATCTCGTTCTGTCACGACTTTGTTGACTAGTACTTTATTCTGTGCCGCTTTTTAAATCTGGAAAATTGGGGATCGGATGATGAACGTGACAGGGAAGAATACGCCGGTTTGGTGGAAGACGGTGCTGCACCGACCCGAACTTTGTCGAGCGGAAAGAACAAGAAGCGACAGAAGAACGGAACTGAGCCGAAGCGTCTTTGCACGTTGACTGCTGCTGACAAAATTTATGCTGTGGTGACGCAATTGTCTGATGCGGACAATGACCGGCTAAAGGCGCGAGATGAAGCCGAGATGGAGTTGAAACAAAATGCCCAGCGCCAGGAAGATCGCCGACTGGACTTGCAGGTTAGATGGCACCCAACAGCATTCGAAAAATGAAAGTAAAATTTATCAAAAATATACCAATTTTATTTTCGAAAAATCGAATTAAAAGTGTTGCTATAAATAATTTGCAATAATAGCCTAAACAGAAAATAAATAAAAATACTAATTTCAATTCAAATTAGTTTCATCACTAGAACTACTATTGAAAGAGTGACCAATAATTACAATGGACTTTCCCAACAATATATTTAAAGTTCAATAGAGGACTAACTGGTATAATAGTTTGCAGGAGCGTGAGATCGAAATAAGACGTGAACAGCTGCAGTTGATCTGGATCGCATGGAATTTGATCGCTTGCGATGGGAAGCCGCCACTCATAAGTAGTTCTGTCCTCTATCCTCATCGCTGCTTAATTACGCTAAGCATCACTATGCAATGTAATGCGCAACATGCAATATTGATCTTTCTAGAAAATAAAAACCATTCAAATTAGAAATTTACGTCGCCAAAATCGCTCACTCGACAGACAGATAATCTTCCACAGAAGGCGGAGCGAGATCAAAGTACTGAGAAGTTTGGTTATGAGAAAGGGCATTTTGACAGTTAACAAGAATCACTCCTACAGCGTAGGCCTTACCCACAGCCTGCAAATAAATTTTTGGGTTTTTTTTAAATGCCAAAAAAGCAAACTTGGAGAGCACGTTACCGAAACCCCACTCCACGGCCTGCCGAACGGCGCTCATTCTCTTATTCTATTTTGTCTGCATGTTAGACAGACGGGCGGCTTTGAATGAACTAAGCAGAAACCGTGAAACAGGATACGCTGGGTCCCCGTATAAGCAGTAGGTAGTTCCGTCAGCATCCACGCAGCAATCTTGCAATTCTTTCAGCAAACCGCTTTCGCGAAGAATTCCAGCGTCGTGGTGGAGGCTTTCAATTGGACTATAAAGATGCCCAATCATTCCGTTAGGATACATGACGGCTTGGAATTCGATTTCATGGTATCGCTCATGTCCGCTGTATGCAACTTTCTGGTGCTTGCTTGGTCGACAAGTTCTCAGCATCGTCCCGTCAATGAAGCCGACGCAATTAGGAAGGGGAGCACCTTTTGTTCGAATCGCCTCTGCAAACGGGCGTAGATTTTCTTTTTTTTGCCGCACCATTCAGAATACCTATTATTTAAAAAATAAAACGGAAGTTTATTTAAGATAATTCGTGAAAAAGATTATTAATAGCTTTATTAGTTTACCTGACAGCAAATGCTGATATTCGGAGTAGACGAGTGATAACACATGATTGTATAAACGGCAGAAAGATGCTGGAGACCTCTTCATTAATTTCGCGCTTTCAAAAAGACGATTAGGATACACAAGTTGTCACAAAAGAATACGAAAAACTTCTCCGCTAGTAAAATCCCTCATTTCTGTGATGAGATATTTCGGGATACGGAGGGCACGGTATGATGTTTTGGTTTTCTATACTTGTGCCGCTTAATTTTATACAGTTTGCGAAACGCCAAAAATCCTTGCGGTATGTGTATACGTAGAGTATGAAATTTTGTACTGTACTGAAACTGTACCGTTTGCGAAAACTCTCTTGTGTCTATGTCTATGCCCGTGTCTGTGGCTGTGAATGTATCTGTATCTTGCCTGTGTTTATGTCTAAACCTGCGATTGTTCCGATGTCTGAGTCTGTGTCTGTGTCTGTGTCTGTGTCTGTGTCTGTGTCTGTGTCTGTGTCTGTGTCTGTGTCTGTGTCTGGGCTGCGTCGTTTTGTTTGCGGGGCGAAGTTCACTTTTTGTTTAGCTACTTTTTGATTGGTTTGTTGGCCTGCCTGTATCGATGTGGAAGTTCCAAAGTGGAAGTTCCAACAAATTACTATTAGCTCATACTGTGTAGTGGGGTAATTCCTTCGATTTTGTTTCATGATTTTTTCCATCATGATCATTTATATTTTTTCTCCAAAATATAAAAAAATAAAATAAATATAATAAAATGAAGTCTGTTTTTAAAGCCCTACTGGTGTTGGCCGTTCCGGGCGTAGTGATTTCGTCCTTCATCATGTTCGTCTTGAATTTCATCACGATCAGTCAGGCTGTTCTGCCTGCCTTTCGACACTTTGAAGATCCCGTTGTGTTGGCCCAGCGCAAATCGCACTGGCAAAATATAGCGCCACGAGATAGTCTGGATCATTTGGTGTGGTTTCTACAGGTAGGAGGACAATTCTAAATGTAGATCTGGCTTGAGGAAATGTTCACTGAGTTCCTCTGAGAGATGGTTGATGACTTTATTGATTGAATAGATTAGTTGCAGAGATTGATCATCAGTCAATGCGATTGATTGATTGAATAGATTAGTTGCAGAAATTAATCATCAGTCAATGCGATCGATTGATTGATTGATTTATGAAAGGAAATGTTCCCCGATCGATGCGACAAAAACAAAATCGATCTTTTGGGTTTGATTTTAAATTCGATTAGAAATTATTATTACAAGTTTTTATTTATTTTCTTCAAAATGGATCGCATGATGGCTTTTTATGGAATGCAGTGCCATACTATGCTAGTAATTTTTCCATCAACTTTTCCAGTGATTATCCAATCAATGCGATGAATGGATTGATTGATTGATTGATAAAACGGTTGATTGATTTTTATTTGGTTGATTGGTTTTTGTTTGGTTGATTGATCGATGAAGGTATAGAAACCATGTCACGCTTTACCCGTCCTTTTTCCATGCATCAGTGTGATTCATTGTCGATTTTTGTATTATTTATATGCATTGTTTATATTTCATTTAAAATTGTGGAGTTATCGATTATCTTTATCAAGCCGACTGATGTGCGAATTTGATTTCGTTTTACGCCTTGGGTCAATGAATTGATTGATCGATTGCCAGTGGCGCGTTTGAATTCGTTTTATGCCTTGGGTCAATGAGTTGATTGACCGATTGCCAGTGGCGCGTTTGAATTGGTTTTACGCCTT
The DNA here is from genome assembly GCA_001579985.1 of Hypsibius dujardini. Lineage (NCBI taxonomy): Eukaryota > Metazoa > Tardigrada > Eutardigrada > Parachela > Hypsibiidae > Hypsibius > Hypsibius dujardini. Next base: position 1,181 of record LRSR01010072.1, on the reverse strand, counting down.
GAGTCTATGAGTTGATTGATCGATTGCTAGTGCAAATTTGAGTTCGTTTTACGCCTTGGGTCAATGAGTTGATTGACCGATTGCCAGTGGCGCGTTTTTTGGTTGTTTGCTGATTATTTCTCTGATTGATTGCTGAATTGGTGGAATGAAATGACCCTACTGCAACTACTTGTTTTTACGGGTTTTCGTTAGTTCAGTAACCTGATATTTTATTTTAACCTGTTTAATTAAAGTTGCTTGGTGAATCGATTGCTGGCTTTTTTTTCTAGTCAATTCATTTAAATTATTAGTAATTTGACGGGCAGTTACGTAACATGCTTAAGTTTAAATATAATATGAGTATGAAATTAAAATTAAATTCACTGGCAAAATTATTTAAATAACATTACATTAATAACATAACAACTACTATCATTACTATTACTACTATTATTGCTATTATTAGTATTATTACTATTATTTTACTATTATTAATATTATTATTATTATTATTATTATTAAGATTATTATTAAGCTGTGTATTTGTTTTACTCGCCAGATTACGGACCTCCATGTGAGTGAGTACGTGGACGGCCTGCGGATAACTCAGCTGGAGGAGTTCTGCACGAAAACCGTCGACGCGATAAGGCCGGCAGTGGTCATCGCCAGCGGGGACCTCACCGACGCCAAGACCAACCTCGGCTTCGGATCGGCGCAGCGTGAATGGGAGTGGAAGGAGTACTCACGGATCATCCGGGAAACAAGGGTCACCGAGAGGACCACTTGGCTTGACATCCGCGGAAATCACGGTATAATAATGTCCATCGCATCTCGTGTCTGTCTGTTCCTCTTGACGAAATTTTCCATCGCCATTTGTAGATTCATTCAACGTACCGTCGCGTGATAGCAAACTGAATTATTACAAGTGAGTGCTGGGGTCTTACTTTGAGCCAAATTTCGTGCAAAGTATGGCTTTGCTTTCGCAGAACTCACTCGCAACGCGGAAACGGGACTTCTTACCATTACGTGCACAAATTTGGACCAGATTCGATTTCCTTCATTGGGGTGGATGCCTGTGAGATTCTGCTGCTGTCTGGCTGCCTGTCTGGCTGCCTGTCTGTCTGTCTGTCTGTCTGTTTGTCTGTCTGGCTGGCTGGCTGGCTGCTTGTCTGTCTGTCTGTCTGCCTGTCTGTCTGTCTGTC